>PVJA010008791.1:41023-63287 GCA_004027025.1 Myocastor coypus
CTCCCCTCGCCTCCCCTACCCTCCCCTCACTTCCCTTCCCCTCCCCTCCCTCCTCTCCCCTCCCCTCTTCCTGCCTTCCCCTCCTCCTCTCTTCTCTCTCTTCTTTCTTTTCTCTCTCCCGCCTTCTGTATTTGAACAACCAAGAATGTCTCTAGGTGTGGTCAGATTACCAGGGGTTGATGATGAGGGGGCAGCATTGTTTCGTTTATAACTTTGTTCTGCAGAAAAGGAAGACTGTTATGGCCACCTAGAGATACTTCATTTTAGTAATTGTCATGGAGATACTTTTTTTTTTTTTTTTTTTTTAGTACAGGGTCTACAGGTCTACAGGGTCTCACTACATAGATTGGACTTGTAGTGATCTGCCTGTGTTCCGCCTCCCAAGAGCTGAGATTACAGGTGGGTGCCACCACACTCAGTCTCAGTCTCCATCTCAGTGCACCTTGAGGGTGGGGTACACATGGCACACTGGAAGCCTCGCCAGTGAGCTCTGCCTAAGCAGGCACTTTAATCCATTGAACTATTTGGCTGGCCCTAGATATTTTTTAATGAAGGAAGATGCTAATAAAAGGACTAAATTTTATATAGAAAAAGTATTACATGTTGAACCTTAGAGTTCTATGAACTGTTTGCCTAGACTTGGCTTACATTTGCTATGGTGTGGAAATCACCAACATTGCCTCATTGATCTTAGTTATAATCTCTCAAACCACCTGCAGAGCAGTTTTTTTTTATTGCATAAAAACCCCAGTAAACCTTTTCTTTTGTGACTTTGAACAGCTAAAGTTCTGTTAGAGGAAGGGGCACCAGCAGCAGCTCCTGGAGTGGGCTTACTTCTCACTCTGGCATGTAGTCTGGTGCTGATTTTGTAGTGGGTCCAGGAAAATAGGTCGTACCTCTGACGCATGGTTTGTGCAGGCTTGTTCTTCCAGTTCCTCTCTTGCCTTTCTCAGACACCCTGTAGCATGTTTGCGTGTATGGTTGGGGTGGATGAGCGCCTGCTGTGCAAGTTGATGCTCTTCCCCTTCCTGTGAGCTCTTCACAGGAAAGCCTTTATTTCATTCCTACTGTTTTGTGACATGCAGAGCATCAGTTGCATGTGTGTTGAAAAGTGAAATTTTTATGTTGAAAGTGAATAGAATTGAGACTATTAGTGTTTTTTTTTTTTTTTCTTTTTAATCCAAACACTAGAGTTCATTGTTACAGGAATGTAAAATTAGTCCAGTTAAATGGTTTTATCTTGCCATACTCTTAAGATTTTAAACTTTTAGTGCCATTGTTTCTGCCAGGTATATGTGATGTCGTGTGCTTGAAATATGTGTGTTCCTCTTATTTGAAGTCTAAAAGCATATTACTAAACTCACATTAACTTTATGTAATGAACATATTTTCAGATTTAAGAGTAAAAACAAAAGCAAGAACAAAAGTCAGAAACAAAGAGCCAGCCAGATAGCTCAGCAGCTTAAAGCTTGTGCTTAGGCAGATGCACGGACCGGGTTTCATTCTCTGGCGTGCTGTGCTAGCCTTGCCTGAGATGGCCATTGGGACTAGGTGTGGTGGCATGCATCAGGTATTCCAATGCTTGGGAGACTAAAAATGGGAGGTTCACTATAAGTCTGATCTGTGTAGTGAGAACCTGTAGACCCTGTACTAAAATTAAATAAGCACAGACAGACACAGGATAACATACAACAATACATATGTTACAGATTTTCAAACCAAAACCTATTTTTTTATCATA
Source organism: Myocastor coypus (assembly GCA_004027025.1). Lineage (NCBI taxonomy): Eukaryota > Metazoa > Chordata > Mammalia > Rodentia > Myocastoridae > Myocastor > Myocastor coypus. The sequence goes on from PVJA010008791.1 coordinate 42,765, forward strand.
AAATCTGTTGCACAGAATAACATATAGTTATGTAAGACTGGGCATATGATTATTACTGCTTGCTTTCAAAAAACCTTCAATTTTTGTTCTTGTCTTTTGTACCTTTTTTTAAAAAATTATTTTTAAAGATAGTGTAATATAATTGATACGACATCAGAAATGGTTCACACTTAGAAGACCAAGATGACATGTATTCAAGCATGGTTTTTGTATTACACATTCCTGTCCTTGATGTAATGAAAATATTTTTGAGTGGTTTTTTTTTAATCAGTTCTTTTAATATTGTTCTCTTAACCTCAATTAGGCACTTAGTAAAAGAATTTGATACAGTGATTTTAACCAAAACTGCTTTATGTCCAAGATACTGTTTTTAAGCTAATGGCTGTCCTGTCTTTAGCACAGAAGTAATGATTATATATAAAATGGTTATTGTTACACTCTCTGCCCAATACAATTGTTATGCTGCAATTCTTCTGGCTCTTTTCTGGAACCAAGTTCATGCTGTCTTAGAAACTCGCATACAGATTCTCCCTCAGGATGTACCAGAAGAGGAACAAACCATTGATGATGAAGTGAGACCTTCATCTCCTTTAAATTTCAGTATTCTGTGTGATGGTGGCAGAGATCTGAAAGCCTATTTTTTCCTGTGCGTGATGCAACCAAAGTAATAGAAATAAGATTGTTGTTTTTCATTGCAGAAGGTGGAATAAACTTAGATTGCGGGACAGAGAGAAATGTCTGGAGCTTGAAGATGACTCAGAAGAGAGTGATGCAGAATTTGATGAAGGATTTAAAGTACCAGGTTTTCTGTTCAAAAAGCTCTTTAAGTATGTGTCATGTGTTCTGTCCTTTAGGGTTACCATCAAGTCATTGTGTACAAATTAATATTTTAGGAATTGCACTGTACTTACCTATGGGCTCTTAAGGTACTTGCAGCAATTTGTTCCAAGTAGACACACTGTCAAATAAAATTTTAGCCACATGCTATTCATTAAAATTAGATGATAATAAATTGACTAAAGTGAGCATTGGGTATGTTTGTAAATGGATGAATCTGTATGGACCTCTCTGCAGACTACAAGCAATGTTTTTAAAAGCCTTTCCATTAAATTTTTTGTTGCTTTTAATAATTTTAAGGGACTGAACCTCTAATTTCTTACATTGTATTAATGAGTTGTGTATTAAAATTAATGTCAAGTGTTATATATTAAAATCAAACCTCAGGAAGGTTTTCTTTTTTGTTCTATGTTGTGCTTCCATGTAGAAATACAAAATTGTTTCCTGTATGCCTTATGTCATACCTCTGGGTACACTACTTTTGATCTGACCAAATGTGCATCTAAATATTTTATACAGATGTCATTCTAATGTCTGAAGAGAGGACACAGGCAGCATGTCAAGGATTATGTTGCTATTTGAGGTTGAATTAAATTCTGTGTGTAAAGTGGATGAGGACTGTGGGTGACTTGGTAGATGCAGGCTCAGGGTCCATATGGGCTGGGCCAGTATCCCCTAGTGACTATAAAGTCAGTGCTCAGGAACAGTTCCAGTTTCCTCACTCCCTGAATTTGCTTAACAAGATGCTTTTGGGAGGCTTCTTAGATGCATGTAGCAAGTTAAACCACATAGCTTTTTCCTATTTCTTTTGTATCAGCAATCCGTTGATAGTTGGAAACAGGATACAAACTTCTTTTGTAGGATGATTTAAGTTTAATGTCCTTTATAGGTTCAGCTGTCAGCCATGCCTAAACTTGTAGTTGATGTACACTGAAAAATGGCATGCTCTTTATAAATCCTCTTGAAGAACTTGTGTGTGCGTGCGTGTGTGTGTGCATGCATGTGTGTGGTGTGGTGTGTGTTTTGTGGTGCTGGGTATGAAAGTGAGACCTCTTCCATGCTGCGCAAGCATGCCACCTCTGAGCTGTACTTGTAGTGCTGTGTCATAGTTTTCCTTTTGGCCTCTCCTCAGAGGGATGGGAATGGTAAAGAGTAATTATTTCATCCCATGGAGCACCTAGTAAAGCTGAACCTTAGTGATGTGAGTCAACTGGGCTGAGTGACCCTAGCTGTGCAGAATGGTGTGGAAGGTAAAACCTGAATCTCAAGGAATTTCTTCAGATAAATCACTTCATAGCCTGGAGAGGTAGTTGCTTTGCTCACTGCTTCTCCCAAGTGAAAATTAACTGTGGAAAGGTAAATAAAGGTAACATTTATTGACAACTCTTTTCATTTTCTCTAAAGTGATTGCATATTGCACAACAGACCAAACACTATCAGTCTTATAGTAGCAGTAGGAAGGAATACTGAAATTGTAGCTTTAATTGATTTAATAAGGATAGGATACTTCTGCATATATAGTGATTGGGCACAGAATGTGCACTTTTGAATAAATAACAGGATTCCTAGCAAATAAATTTCATTAATAAAACCAAACTTTACTTGGTAAGAGGGTGTGGGAGCTGGTATAGTGGATGATATTTTGTTGTAGTTAATATATGTTTTTCTAATTAGCCTTACACATACTTAAAAGTATGTTATTTTATGTGTGTAAAACCAGGACTTCAAATATTTTATAAATATTATCAAACTTTTGTATAATGGAGTTTCTTTGGTGATTATGCTTTAACCAGGCCAACTTACTGTTTTTGTTTGTTTTTCTTTTTATATTTTTTGGTCTTTTTGAGACAGTATGCAGTTTAGGCAGAGTTTGAACTATGTAAACCAGACTGTCCTCAAATGTGAACTGCTCTTACCTCAGCCTCCCAAGTACTGCAATTATAGGCATGTGTCACCATACCCACCTAGACCAGTTTACTTTTAAACTATTGATATATTTTTATAGTATTCACTGCACTCTCTGGATTTGAGTTAACAGGGCATAGAGTTGTACACAGAGGAGTCAGGTACAGTTATGCATTAAGTGCTATTTTTTGTAAGATAACATTTGACATCTAAATTTTAAACTATAGGTTAAATGGCTGATTTTCCTTTCAGCCAGGCTAGCCCATGCAGTCTTGGGCTTGTGTGATAGTGCCAAATTATACAGTGACTGTGATTATTCTGTGCTGCTTCTTTAGTCCCAAGTGGATGGTGGAGTAATTGCCTTACCACTGTGCAGTAGTTTGAACTTTTTTTTTGTGGGATCAGGGTTCGAACTCACAACCTTATACTTGCCAGGCAGGCACTTGTGCCATGGAGCTATCTCCCCAGCCCCCTGAACTTTTTCTTAAGTGTAAATTTTATACACCTTTCAAAGTTTTTGAAAGGTAGATCCTTCAGCCTGTTTTCATTTAAACTGTTGGATTGTTTTTAATATTTATTATTAAGGGAAGTAAAGCAAAAAAGAAAAACCAGAGCCAATCAGTTGTGCTGCTGGAACCAGAGTCCAGGCCCCTTGTACCCCTTTGGCAAGTACGTATGAATTTCTTTCACCAGCAATCTAAGGACCTCCTGTGCCGGTGATGTCTTGGGGATGCTGTGGTGAGAACCAGCCGTCCTGCACTCTGCTGGACCTACAGGGCTGCCTAGTTGATGCTTTTATGAAGTCATTTCTTTACGGCTGCTAACCTTGGAACTATAACCACGGGTAATTTGAAAGCCCATGTTGGGTGAACTTGGAGATATGGTAATGCTGAGCACACTGTCCTGCTCTCCAGAGTCACATGCATTCCAGTGTCTGTCCCAGCTCCCGGTATTCCAGGCTCCTTGGGAAGCGTGCTGGTTGCAGTTCCTTTTACAACTTCCTCATGCTGCTTTCCAAATTTCATCCACTTCAGTTAAGTTTGGGCCCTAGACAAGAGAGGTATTGGCCAGTGTTCGGTGGAAGTGGTGCAGTGTGTACTATGGTAGCGGAACTTGAGGGTGGTTACAGAGCAGTTCTGGTCCTGAAGAGCTGTTTGCTTAGTTCTTTGCACCTCAGTAAGAGAAGGCCCATTGCCATTGCGGTGCATATCAGTTGAGGTAATTTTAGGGTAACCAGCTCACAAACAAGCTTCTGATCCAGAGTGGAGTTTTTCTAAAACATTGACATCACTGAGACTTAGGGCCCAATAATTTGTCATTGTGGGCACTTTGCTGTTCATTGCGATTCTGAACAGCACATCTCCTCTCTGCAAGCAAATTACCTCAGTGGCATTCCTGGTCTAGGTTATTTTCTTAGAAGAATCATGGAATGATGCAGGCTGGATTTTGATTCCAGTCTGCTCCCCTTTGCTAGCTCTGTGACCTGTGATTTAGCTATGCGAGCCTGTGTTCTTTAGCTATAAATATGCTGATCACTGTCTCTGCAGGTTGGTTGAGAGGCTGTGTCCAAACCACCTGGCCTAGTGCCTCCTACCAATGGGTTTCTTAAATGGTAGCTGTTTCTGCTGATTACATTCCATGTATTAATGGGACTTTTCCTTCCCAAATTAAATGCCCTTATATCTCTGCTAGTCTTTCCAGTGTTTTGATTTCTAGTCTTCTCCAGAGTATATTTCCAGTGTGTAATTACAATTAGAAAACTTAAATAAACAGAATTCTCAGTGTCCTTATAGGTAATAGTGACAACAGCTAGAATCAAACTTCTAAAATTGATTTGCAGAACACAAGGGTAAAGTTAATTATGACATACTTACTGAGAGAAATTAGCTCAGCAAGAGCTATGGTCCAAGGTGAGGTTTTATGTCTACATATGAAATAGCAAGAAGTAAATATTTGGTCAGTAAAACAACAATAATAAATTCACTTGACTGTTGGTAGCTCTTTACACTTGGCACCTTCTCTAGGGTGGGGATGGGATCCTTTAGTTTGTAACATTTTTTTAATTTAAGTAGTTTTTGCTTTAATTTTTAAAAATATTGCATGTAATCTTCATTAACATTCCATAACACTGTCACTGTCAAAAATGTTTTTGCATTGGTCCCCTTTTAAAAAAATTGCTTTTTTTGTTTTTATCATTTTTTATTCATTTTAATGAGAAAAAAGATAAAATGGCAATGAAACAATTCCAAAACAAGTTAGTAGGATGGTTACAATAATTAATACCATGCATATGGTTGTCTTTGTAGTAGTTATACAGAAGAAGAGGTATAGACCTGATATCTAAACAATGGTAGTACAAACTTTTATTCTCAATGAGTTAAGACAAAGTAGTTGTATATCTGTCCTATATATATGTATCCGTGTGTGTGTGTGTGTGTGTGTGTGTGTGTGTGTGTGTATTTTTAAGTTTCTAATACTAGGAGAAAATATACCATGTCTTATAAGTAGATTGTAGGTCAGAGATATATAGTATGAATCATAAAACAAAAAGTATAATTAAACAATATTCAGAAAATTAATTAAATATTAATTAATTAAAATTAAATATTTCAAAACTATTCCAAAGTTCAAATCAAATCATGATTCCAACTTAAAGGCCAGAATGTTGTGTATTGTATGTACAAATCTGTAATCAGTTCAGAGTACTCGCATACTTGAATAGGTGAATATATACACAGAAAACGACTGAGAAAAAGTTTCCATGGTAGTAAAGAATTACTGAGAAACAAACATAATGACTGGAATGGCAAATATATGACCAGCACTTCTAATAGTTTGAGGATTGGATATCACACAATAAAACTTTGCTTTTAGGTTCATAGATTGTGCAATTGATAAGAGAAATGAAAATGCCACTCCTGGTTTTTGAGGAGGAAAGGACATATATTATTTCTCTTTCATCAGTATTCCTTATTTAAAATTTTAATAGCTCCAATCTTTTTGTACTTAATGAAAAAATCCTGGAATCAATTTCTTCTTTAAAATATTGAAAATATCTTTTGTATTATTGAGTCTTTTCTTTTTTACATCTGCTAATAATACAACAGAATTGTCTTTTATGTGCTAATTTAGAATGCAACCCTTTTAACTTGTTTATGGCCTTAAAATTAAATTTAATTTTTACTATAAAAAGATAGTCTGATAACCAAGTGACTTTATAACAGGGTAGGCTATAAATTGTGTTCTGTCTTGTCTTTTTAATACTAAGATTGAATAAAATACATATACTGCCTGTTTATGTAGAAGTTGTGTGATTCTATATAATAAAAATATTTGGAATTTTTTCCCAGAAAGAAACTGAATAAAAGATAATAAGTTTATGCTTGTTTACCAAGCTATTTCTAATGTTGAAAAAGAAATGAAATAGTCCCTAATTACTCCATCAATCAGTTTAATTAGAAATGCGTTAACATCGTGTAAAGAAAAATTTGCGACTTTATGTTTAGGTGATCAAAAATGCATGACCTTATAAATATAATACTCATGTAAAACACACATCCGGCACATTTTTCTGATTGGTACTAGAACCTAGCCGAATGATTAATTCATGAGTGCTTTCGTTATGATCTGTATTATCCACCATTTGCCGTTTTCTCTTTTCTTGTTGATGTTTGTTGTAGGTACCAGCAGACAGGTGTTAGGTGGCTGTGGGAATTGCACTGCCAGCAGGCAGGAGGAATTCTGGGAGACGAGATGGGATTGGGCAAGACCATCCAGATAATTGCCTTCTTGGCAGGTCTGAGCTACAGCAAGATCAGGACTCGCGGTTCAAATTACAGGCAAGTGCTCCTCTGCAGACTGTCAGTCTGTGGAGCTCAATTAATATTTCATCAGATGTATTGCTGCGGAGGAGGGTCTTGTGAATTATTGATGACATTTCAATTACAATATTCCTTTAATTCTTTTAGTGGGGGACATCAAAGGAAAAATTTTACGAGACAATAGAGCTGTAGGGCAGGAGAAATTAAACATGTAACACTTTTAATGAATTCCAGGCATTGATGCTTCATTTTGCAGATGAGCCCCACTAGATATTTTGGGTCAATACAATGTCTAAGGTTAGCTCCTGCAAATGGATTGTTTACAAACTCAATTATGTTAATATCAATAGTTTACACAATATGGAATTTTAAATTAGATATAATACCTTTAGTTCCATTTATTAAATTTTACATTAAAATATTTGTTTTGGCAGGAGACCAGGTGAGCATTACAGTAAGAACAAAGTCTATTCATGGGGAAAGTTGGAGGTTTGAAGAAGCCATTCTGCCTAATTTCCCTCGTAATCAGAGTGCATGACAACATTTGCAGAGAACCCTCAGGGTTTGTTTTTTTGAATGAAATTACTTCTGTGCTTACTATGCCTTCAGCCTCCCTCAGTCTTTACAAAGTCTGTATATATATTATGAAGCTGATGCCTAAATGATTGTTGAAAATGATTAAAAAAAACTATGTTTAGATTTTAATTTTTATTTTCTGTAGAAGTTTAAAAAATCGTTAAGGCTTTAGTGTCCCTGAGAGTGAACATCCAGTCTGTTACATATGGTAGCACTGAAGTACTTGATTTTGAAATAAGTAGAAGCATTTCTGTTTTTAAGCTGTACGTTAGTTTTATGGAAACTTGTATTGGTAGAAATATTATGACAATCCAAGACTGCCTTTTATTTCAGCAGGCTTATCCAGTGGTTAACAGCAAGATAGCTGCTATATGGCTATGTCTTGGTCATCTTGGGCACTCACTGCATGGGGCAGTGGTGGGAACTTACAGTGGCACATGTGTCACAGCGGGCTGTTTGTATCGTTGAAAGCTCTAAATGGTTCATGGGATTGGGAGAGGCCTGTAGACAAGAGTCCATGTGCCTGAAGTCAGTGGCTGCAGAAAGTTTTCATCCCACACTCCAGAGGTTGCTAGCACTATGTAGTAGAAGCCAGATAGCACAGAAAACTAGTGAGTAAAGGCCATGAGTTTGAGTGTAGTACTTTGTTTGTATTTCATACTCTCATTCATTTAGCAGATGGTGAAAAGCATTTGAAGTTTTAAAAATATTTTCAAAATTCCAGGTGCACTTATATAAATGTAGGAGTGAGGAAAGTCTTTGAGATTTTCAAATGCTAAATAATAATGCTAAATAATTTTCACGCAAGAAAGTTGTATTGAAACAGAGAATTTGCTTCAATATTAGAATTCTCTTACATTTTGCCTGGAAATAAGTGAAAACATTCCAGCCCAAGCTAGAAGTCAAAGTTAAGCAATGAGCATTCAGGATGTTCTTATCTATGAATGTTATTCATTTAGTATTCGAAAAATACCTTCTCTGTTCTAAATAAGCTCTTCAGTAGGTTTGGTGTCTGTGACACTTGAGTATTTTGATAAATAGGCTGCCCCAAATGGCTTCTGGAATTGTCTTTCCTTAAATGATTTGTGGGATTTTCTTATTCCCACTTCTTTCTTCCCTTCTCTTCCCTATCAAGAAACTTGCTTGGAGTCTAATACCCTGAGCTAGAGAAACCAAAAGTCATCCCTGCAGTGTAGTTGTGATCTAAAAATTAAAACATGCTCTCCAGTGGTGACAACCCTACAAGGAGCAAGTCAGGGCTAATAATGAGCATCAGCTGTAATCAGTTAACTATCAATGATCATATCCTCTTTTCCATAATGAAATAGTTTGGGACATTGGACCAGTGCCCAGATCATCTTTATTAAAATGATATTGGTAGAAGTGGCTTCTGAGAGTGCAGTGATGTATCAGCCACACAGCTGGGCTCTTTAGGAACAGAGGTGTACCATTGAGAGCTCTGAAAGTTTCCCTGTCACTGCATAGATTGGGAGGACCTTGAGTCCCTCCTCTTAATGTGGCCATGCAAATGGAGTAACACTTGCCTAATGTCTTTTTATTAAAAAGTTATTTGTTTGTTTGCTTATTTATTTATTTATTTATTTGGTACTGGGAATTGAACTCACAACCTTACATTTGCTGGACAGGTATGCATGCTGTTGAGCTATTGCACTTACCCTGTTTTTTCTTTTTTTTTTTTTTTTTTAAAGAGAATAACATTAGTGAAAACCGAAATAAAACATTAGAAACAATACAAAATTTTAGTGAACAAAATGAAGAAATTCAACAGTGGTTGTTATGTTGCACAGTGTTCTCTTCAAATTACCTGATGGGCTTATAAATTGTCTACCTCTGAGGCCAGGTGAATTTAGGTTTCTTTTCTGTATTTGTATCTTAAGATATCCCCTTGAGGTCAAATCCAGTCTTTGTGAACTGGCGTTGCCTTGCTGTCTGTATATTTTTCCTCTGAATGATTGTAGTCTGTAGGTGTTGGGGCTCTAATTTAGTATGTTTTTTATGTTGCAATTTTAAGATCCATGAATATATGCTGTTAGTTTATATGATACTAAGAAACCTCACAGTATAAGAAATTTGGTTTACAAGAGCTGGCCAGATAGCTCAGTGGACTAAAGTGTAGTAGCTGGAGTTCAATGCCTGGGCCTGCCATGCTAGCTACACCCCTGGGGCCCACTGAGCCTGCCTGCCATGAAGACTGGGCGTGGTGGCACACGCCTGTAATACCTACTTTTGGGAGGCTGTAAATAGGCAGATCACTGTGAGTCCAATCTAGTAGTAAGACCTTGAATAAATACCCTGTAGACTGTTCTGTAAAATACAAAGAAAGACAGAAAGAGAGAGAGACACAGAGAGAGAGAGAGAGAGAGAGAGAGAGAGAGAGAGATAAAGAGAAAAAGGAAAAGAAAGAGATTTGGTTTATATCCAAGCATGGAGTCTTATTCCCAGCTGCTTGAGAAGATGAGGAAGGACAATCCCAAGTCTGAGGCCAGCCCAGGCAGCTTTGCAAGACTGTCTTAAAGTAAACTGTGGGATGTATCTCACTGACGGAGCACTTTTCTGTCGTGCAGGAGGCCCAGATTGCAATGCCCAGTACTGAAGAAGTTTGTTTTATTTTTGTTTTTAATGTGTGTGGTAGACCTGTTTATTTTCAGGACACAAACCTATTATACAAAATTAATTTAAAAATCTATACTGGTTTTGTGTTCCCAGTTCATAAGAAATAACCTGTTTTCTTTTTACTTTACCATTCTTATTTATAGTAACGGGTCCCATCAAGTTTATGATGAGGGAAAATGAATTATTTATCTTTTACATTTCAGTTAGTATGTTGGTATCTTGGTTACCCTTTTAGTTAATTTCAGCTTAAAAATAAATATTCTGAAAGTTTATCAGCTTTCCAAGGTAAATATACTTTATAATTCCTGATAAGACTCTTGGCTGCAACCAGCTGGTTTCTACCTTCAGATTGAAGTATTTGGCCATGTGGAGCTACTGGTATATCCTAAATTCATTAGGTAATCAATGATTATTAAAGATGAAAGGAACTGAAGCCTGTTTGGTAATTGATGCTAATCACTGTAGTACATTTAGCCTTTCTTAGGTTCATCTCACTGGTATTGAGGTTGCAAAAAGGCGGTTCAGTTGATGTGACTATTAATGGCTTTGGTTACCTCTTCTGTGGTCCAGGAACAATCTGTTTCGCTATTGAGATTTCAACTCAGCGTGAAAACCTCCCTATGCTTCTAATAGACAGAGAGTAGCAGAAATTAAAGGGCATATTAATACCAGATAGATGTGCAGCGAGAAGAAAATAGTAGCCTTAAATGATAAAGTGTGAGTCACCAATGTCTGAGCTTGCAGAAGGTTTTACAGAGAGAAAGAGACAGACAGACAGACAGACAGACAGACAGACAGACAGACAGACCGACCGACCAGAGGCAACCTGAAAAGGCATGTGATGAGTCTGTGCTTATCTGTATAAGTACCAAGCGCTAGCCAATTGCACCACTGGAACTCCAATTTATGCTTATGTGAATATCCTGGATTTTAAATATTTTAGACAGTTTTTGACTGGTTGTTTCCTAATCCCTTCTAAGTGAATATTGATAACTCTTTCATTACCCTTGGCAGACATAAGCTGATGCATGTAATCTTTTAGAAAGGAATGCCATCATGGAAAGGGCTGAGGACAGAGTGGAATGGTCCCTCCTTGGGGAGCTCCCTGCCCTGGAGATGTGCTTGGCTTCTTGTACATCTGTAGGAATTGTTGAGTCTGTTGGAGCTTCTGGTTTCTTGTGGCTCCTCACCATTTCCCAAGCCAAGGGCCAAGGCCTGTGACATATAGCAGGAGGTGGGAGAGTTTATTGGTGGACAGAGACTTCTTGCAATGCTGGAGTATAAGGATGAGGCTTCTTTTACTTCAGGCTTTGTCAAAGTCTCTATTTTTTGTTAGGAGCACCAGTTAATTTTCCTGTATGAAACAGTTTACTTACGTTTAAGCACTGTCTAATTTGCCCTGTGTTTAGGAGTCATTTGTTGAGCTGTAGCAGGAAATAAAAAATCACACATATTCCCTAAATTCAGAGTAATTTCTTTGAACATTTTGACGAATTTTTCCTCAACATTTAAAAAATGTTTTTATGTAGTGATGCTCGTTTCTTACCTGCTCTGCTCAGAAGGAGCTAGGAAGGGTGACAAGGTAGGGTCCTGACTGGCCTAGGTATACCAAGGGAGGACTTGTCCAGGAAGCAGCAATCTGGAAGATGAGTGGGAGGCATGGGGGAGAGGGAGGAGGCTAAGTAGGAAATGAAAGCTAGACTCAGAAGATTGTCACTCAGGGTAACCCAGGCCAGTTCCAGCAGGCAGGATCCTGGCTACAGGCAAGTAATCAAGGCAGCAGTGAGTGGATGAGGCTGGGGGGAGCAGTGGTCAGAGACTCCAGGTCCATAGCTGGAGCAAAGAGCTGGGGGCAGCCATTGAAGGTCTTAGAGGGAAGGGATGTGGCGTCAAAAATTTCTCTTTGAAATAATCATGCTGGAAAGTGTCACGATCCAGATGAGAGTTGGAACTTGAGGAATTATGGTGTAGAGTGAGGGACTGATAGCTTGGAGAGAGACTGAGGTGGTAGAAGTGGCAGGAGTTTGGTGCAGGTGGTTTACATGGGAGAGCAGGAAGTCTGATCAAGGAGCAAGGCCTGGATTTCCAGTTCAGGCCCCCAAGAACAGTGATGTTTCTATCCAGGGTGGGTGACATGTGCTGCCTTGGAGGATCAGGAAGATCTGGGAAGACCTGTATTTATCATCCCAGGTGTTCAGTGTTGAAACAGGATTAGTGAGACAGGAGTAATTTGTGAGTACTTCACACTACAAAGTCGTCGTCCTTGTTGGCAGAAGGTGCGAGGGAAGGGGAAGAGGGACCATTTGAAATATTGCTGCTGGCTGTCTAGATGGCAGGGAGGCAGGTGGCCTGCAGAACCTCTGGGCCTTGGCTCCCAGCTGCCTCTTGTAGTGTATCTGTTGTAGAGGTTGTATAGTTGGTTTTGACTTGTCCTGTCCGTCCGTCCGTCCGTCCGTCCATCCATCCATCCATTTATCTATTTTGCAGAACTGGGAATTAAACTCAGGCCCTTGCGCTTGCCAGGCAAGTGCTTATTCTGCTCAGCCCCTGTCCTTTATCTTTATATTGAGCTCTGGCTTCTCCTGATCCTTGGCTTTTGGGTTGTACATATAGTAGGGGGAAGCAAGAGAGGATAAGCCTCCAGCCTGGAGTGTGAGCACTTTCTTTCTAGTTGGTCAGCCTTACTGACTGGCTTCATGGACTGGTGTGCTGTGTGCTGACAGGCTTGCGGCTACACCAGTTCTCAGACCCTGAAGGGTGCGATTGTGTGTGCACAGTGGCTCTTTAGTTCTACTGGAGAGGACAGAGGAGAAGAGAATCCCAGCACCTGTACTGGGATGCCAGGTCATCCACTGGTTGCTGGTGAGCTCCTTGCTCTGTCTGTTCAGCTGCTTGCACACAGTCTGTGTGGACCTGAAAGCCACTGGCATCACCATACCATGTTGTTGTCAAGGGAATTATGCAGCTTGTGTAGAGAAAGCCGACTGGGTACACACCAACGCCCTACTCAGCAGTCCTTCATCTCCTGGGGATCATGTCATCCTTTCAATCCAGTCCCCCGAGTGCTGAAACCTTGAACACCCTCCTTACTTGCTTTCTGGGACAGTGGAGACAAACTGCAATTCTATGGGTTGAAAATTTCTGGTAGACCATGGTGCACTGGTGGCAAACCTATGGCATGCATGCTGCAGTTTGTTGTTATCATTGACAACTCTAAAAGGTTTGTCACTGCTGCATAGAACTTAAGACAAATTTGAGGTGTTATGTTCATTTAGGTTAAACTATACCATATAATCATCACTCTTCTGAATACTGAGAGTAAGAAAAGTATTTGTGGCATACCTATTATATACGTATTTGACATACATGCATATTTGTTCGATTTTATTCTTTGCTATAAAATGTTTAATTTTCTCTTCATTCCTACATTGACTAATTGGTGAATGGCTTCCTAGAGACTCTACTTACTAGATTTTAACCTCACTAACATTTTTGTTAATGAAAATAAAAAATCAGTTTTTATAAGTTACATTTTCTTTTTTGAACTGTTAAGGTTTTTTGTTTTGTTTTGTTTTTGTTTGTTTGCTTCTGCTAGTGATCACCCCATATGGGATCTTACATGGTTCTGTTTTCTCCCTGGGTATTCGGGTGTAGGTTTCAGGGGCTGGGCCCCACTATGATTGTCTGCCCAACAACAGTGATGCATCAGTGGGTGAAGGAGTTCCACACATGGTGGCCTCCCTTCAGAGTGGCGATACTACATGAAACTGGCTCCTATTCCCATAGAAAGGTAATAATATGATGCTTGAGTTTGTTTTTGTGCAGTTAAGCTTGTTTTAAAATTCTTGACTTTGTTTAGAGCTCTGTATCTTCACAACAGTTATGAACACTGGTTTTGTTGTTCTAACCATCTAATGGCAAGGTGCTGTGCTTGTTGTCCAGTAAGTCATAACTGAGCATAGACAGGGTACCACAACCCTATATGTGAGGTCACAGATCTGGGAGGTTCGATGGAGGGCTGGTGAGCAGTAGCAGCTTGAAACAGCTTTAGGAAAGTGGATATGAAAAGTAATTTGTGAACTATGCATCTCTAACCCAACTGAAATACATCCCAAACTGGACCTTTTTGAACCCTGACATGAGTTTACATACACAGTAAGCCCACATGTGCCCTAATGTGACAGGGCTTAGTTAAAATACAGAATTGCTAAAACTGTTGTATAAGGTGTGAATGAATCATAAACAAATTGAATGTTTAGACCTGGCTCACAGCCCTAGGGTATCAGGGTATGTCTGAAATCCAAACTCTGAGGCATTTCTTTGGGCATTTCAGATATAAAGAATATATATCTGGTAAATGACATTTATTAGTATTATTTTTAAATCATGTTCTTGATGAATGGGAGAAAAAAACCTGCTATTTTGAGAATTTTAGAAGTATTACTGCTTTTTAGTTATGTTGCATTTTGCTCCTGAATCTGAGGCTATAAAGGTTTTATAGTTAATGTATTAAAAGTTCTTTGCTTCCTTATTCCTAGTTTTCCTAGTTTGGTTAGCAGCTAGTTTCAAAAAGAATGTTTTACCTTGCTGCTGTGGGTAGTGAGGGCAGGGATGTTGTGTGTGTCTTCTTACCATCTTTCCCACGTCGACTCTTTGTAGAGCAGGTCCTGTGAATGACAATCCCAAGTGCACCTGGGCATTTTCTTTTCTTTTTCCTTTTCTTTTCTTTCCTTTCCTTTCTCTTTCTTTCTTTCTTTCTTTCTTTCTTTTTTAAGAGAAAGAGACAAAAATAAAAAAAACCATGATGCAGAATTTCAAAGCAATATGATAGGAAATTAACAATGGTTATTATGTTGTTATCTAGTATTTGCTCAGATTACCAGACACGATCATGAAAAATTGATCAAACAATATGACTGAGCTTGGTGATGACACCTATTTCCGTTTTGGGAGGGCAAAACTTGAAAAGAACAGGCATTTCACTTTGGGTGACAGTGGTTCCATGGTTGTTTGTCAGCTTCTTAGTGACTTCCAGTTTACTTTGGAGCTTCTTATTGCTTAAAAATAAAAGCAGTATTATCATTTCTTTGTGTTTTTACTCTGCTGCTTAACTCCCTACTGGTCTTTTCCCTTTATGAAGTGTCTTAGCTCTCTGTACATGGAAGATGTTATCCAAAAGATCAAGAAGATGTGCTTTTGTGTCTTTCAAACTATAGTTTGTTTGTTTGTTTTTTTTGGTACCAGGGATTGAACTCAGGACCTTATGCTTATCAGGTAAGTGCTTATGTCACTAAGCTGTCTCCCAAACCCTATATTCTTTTTCTTTTCTTGGAACTGAGGATCAAACTCAGGACCTTGCACTTGCCAGGCAGGCACTTGTGCCCCCGAGCAATAGCTTACCCCCCCCAGCCCTATATTCTTGACTTAGAGAATGACCATCATATTATTTATTATTAATATTAGTATATTTCTTTATTTTTTGCATGTATTTAGTACAGGTTGTACAGGATTTACACAGAATAGACTCATAGTGGTCCTCCTATTTTGGGGTGAGATTTATATATGTGCAGGTCTCCATAGTCACCCACACAACAGTAGCTTACGAATGTGTTGGTAGAGTGCAGTAGAATCTGTTTCTTGCTCTCATTGCAGAGTCTGTCAGTGCTGGTCTGCCTTGTGAGCCAGCATGTTGTCCTACCTAGATTTAGTGCGGCACTCTGGCACTAGGGACGTATGCTTCTGGAGAAAACAGGTGTGAGAGATTTCTCTTTAGAAAATTTGAAAAGAGTAATAATGGCAGTTGTTTTCGTTGTCATCTAAGTGGAATATCTTGATTTTCCTAATGCTTTGTTGTAGTTGGTTAAACATAAAATTTCAAACATTTCTCATTTAGAAAGTAGATTTCATATGATGTTTCTAAACTAGTGTACATCTATCATTCTTCCCCAACTTGCATTTTAGTTTCCAGCCTCTTTCACCATTTAATACTGCATTATCTTGTTAATAATGTTTTTGATTGGCAGCATAATTTAGAATCATCAAATGCACATCCAGCAACTGTGCAAAAAACCAAGCATCTGATAGTTTCACATGATTAAGTCTGCATTTTTCAAAATCTCCTATAATTGCCAATGGAAATCTCACTTAATAAGCATTTTAAGTTTTTTCCCCTCATTGTGATTTGCAATCCTTTTTCCTTTTCCTGCCTTTTTTCTAATGTAGAAAAACTTTCATGTGAATTGATTAGTATTTGTTGAACAACTGTAAACACTGTATTCCAGATGTTCAATAGAATTAGGTTGCTGAAAAATGAGTATGTTAGTTTTAACTAACCTTCAAAAACCAACTATTTTCTTGGGGAAAGGAAATATATATGAAAAGGTAATGAAAAGAGGCAGTGTTGTAGTGTTTACTCCATGTCTCCCAGTAGGTGGTGGCATCATTAGCACTATGTTGTAAAGCTTATCTAATGAGTAAGAACCTTTTTTCAGTGCTCTGGAAGAGACACAGTGCTAAGTTGCTCATCTTCTGACATGGCTGTCACTTTATCTCTCCTACTTTTTCATGCTGCAAAAGATCCAGTGATTCTGTGGACTATATTGGATAATTCAAAGAACTTTGCCTTGTTTTGTTCAAGTCATGACATTTAGAAGCATGAGAGGCAAAAGCAACCATGGCATTAAGTTCTAAGGCCATCGTCTTTGCGGTTCCTATTCCAGGCTGTGAGTCTCAGACCTGCTGTCTCAGACTTAAAAGACATCAAACAAGTCACTTAGTTACTCAGAGCCTAGTTTGATGACCTGTGAAGTGGGAATTTTCTGAGGGGTTATATAGAGTAAATGTGTCTGCATGACACATGCAGTAAATGTGTGGCCCTGATGCCTAACTCCAGTGCTTCTTACTTTTGTTCAGAACAAAAAGTACCTCAAGCCTCTTCATTTCAGAAGTAGAGAGAAGAAAACAAGGAAGGCATTGCTGCCAGGTTCAGAGTGTAGGCTAGAGAGAAAGCTCAATCCTGCTTTACCAGAAGCACTTGTGGTTATTCTGGTTTTCTCATGTCCAGATACATTTGTTCCCAAAATGAAAGAATGAAAGAGACATTAAAATTCTTTGTGGGAAATACAAGGTATGGTTAAAGGCAAACCATACAGAAATTCGGTCGTCTGATGACCATCATGTGCTCTTTAAAAGGCCGATTTTCTGAAATAGTAGAACTGAAAGACTTGGCCTTTTAAAAAGCTGAAAGCTGGCCAAGTAAAAACAAGTAAAAGTGAAAGGGGAAGTGGAAGGGGAGCCACACAGTCTCAAGGGTCTACAGTATCTCAGACCCATTCCAAGTACACAATTACAATATAAGGTAGTACAGAGTCGGCATACACACTGATACAAGAAATGATAGGTGCTGGACTTGTTTTTTGGAGATATATTGTGAAATTATGTTGCTGGAGTCCCTTTTTTTCTTCATTG
Organism: Myocastor coypus; assembly: GCA_004027025.1. Classification (NCBI taxonomy): domain Eukaryota; kingdom Metazoa; phylum Chordata; class Mammalia; order Rodentia; family Myocastoridae; genus Myocastor; species Myocastor coypus. The sequence continues at coordinate 60,005 of PVJA010008791.1, forward strand.
TCAGCACAAGTCCTTGTTTATTAAAGATTTAGCTTGAAGGAAATTTTAATTAATTACAGGTGCGGTAAATCCTGCCTGGCAAGCTGGGCTGTGTTTGCTGTGAATGGCCTTCATGTGCCTATGCTTCATCCGTTCCCGTGCCTGACAGTGTGATTTATGGCTGTTGTTTTCCACCAGTCCACTGTTTGCCCTCTAGGAGGGATTAGTCTCCTGAGCCTCCATAATAACAACAGCACTTCCACAGACATCCTTTAATGACAACAGCCCTGCATTCAGTAAGTCAGGCTAATTGCAGATGTACCCTATTAATTGCAAAAACTAGGAGAGGTTACATATTTTACAAGCTTTTAATTTGAAACCGCCCGAGATGATTTGTCTTAAGTGTTTGAATAGAGACGTCTATAATATTCAACAACTCACCATTATTGAAACTCTAGTCTAAGCAGTCACAGAATTCTGAGCTTGAATCAGGTGAAGACAAATAGTCTTGGATGTGTTGCTACCCTGTAGCTAAGTGGAGATGTTTTGCACAATTTCTTATTCTTTCTATAAGAGCCTCTTCAAAATTCTTGTGATTCATTGTATATCTTTCTGAATACTGTAGGAATTTCTGTAACTAACATTACAGAGTATTCCAGATAAACTTTGATCCTTAAGCAATCAGAAGACGCTATACATCTCTCCAGTAGAGTGCTCTGAGAGGTTCAAGGACCTGTTTATCTGTGAGTATGCACAGATGACATCGAGATGTGTTTCTGGGTGTGCCCTTGAGGTTAATGGGGTGACTGCAGTAAGGTTGTGTGTCCAGGGGCAAGCAGGCCAGAGTACCTAAGCAAGTGCAGCTACATTTGCAGCGTTTGGCTGTGCCTAATTGACATTTTATAATGTGAGTTCTGATTTAATTTTGCTCTATTTAAGCCCAGACAGCTCTTCTCACTGTCCTCTCCCTGCATCTTTGTATAGCTCACACTTGGTGTGGGCTCAGGTGTGAACAGTTCACTTTGCTGTGGCCTCTTGTCCAACCTACTGCCATGGCCTCTGGTAGCTCTGTTTTCCTCGAGGGTAGCATGTGGAGCTACTGCCTACAACACTCAGATGTGGAGGTGCCATGGAACACAGTTCTGGCTTGTCAGAGCCAGTGCCTGCTCTGTGACGTGCTGGAGTGCTGCTGTTGCTCTGAGCAGCACACTTCTACACTGGGCACCAGTGGCCAAGGAGTGGAGTGGGGTCAGGGGAGGTGCAGGTGTGCAGTGTGTACTGCTGCAGTTGTCAGAATCAGGGAAGGACTCCATCAGCTGTGCCCTCTGATGGGGAAGCATACATGGGAGCAGCCACAGGAGCAGTGCTATTCTTGCCTGTCAGGTCTCAGAGATTGTGGTCAATCTGTAAAGCAGCTTCATTAGCTTTATAATGTCCAGTGTATTGTGACACACTAAAGGCAGTTCTTCGTCTGCATCCTGGTCCTTCAAAATTTCCTCCATGTACTTTGTATTCCTTTCCACTTTGCCAAATTAAAAGATATTTTAATCGTAGTTGTTTAAGATATTAAGAAATATCATCTCTTAGATGAGTTTGAATTCTCTACAACAATTTACATAGATGGTTGTGGTTCCAGGTACTTTTAGGCTCCCTGATAAATAGCTTTCTTGTATCCCTGTGAGAAGCTCTGTGATAACCTTTTAAAGACCCCGTGGCCTGTTGATCTGGAGTGTGCTCTTTTGTCTGCTGTGTGTGGGAACAGTCAAATCCCTGGTCCTCTCATGCCTTGTTTGTGAAGCCCTCAGGTGTGCTGGGTGCATGGATGTAGGAGAACAGCATGAGCTGGCTGCACATAATATAAGCCTTTCTGAATGGTGTCTTTGTAAAGAGTGAGTGTTCACGCGATCCGAGGCAGTACAGATATTCAAGTCCTTTGCACTCATTACTGTAAGCGTCTGTCTCTTTTGCTCTCTTTACTAGGAATCAAACTCAGGACCTTGCGCTTGCCAGGCAGGTGCTTGTGCCACTGAGCTAAATCCCTGGCTGAGCTCAGCTGAATAAAGCACCTGCTTAGGCAGAGTGCGGTGACTGGGTTTCAATCCCCTGCTTGCCATGCTGGCTCTGCCCATGGGGCATGCTGAGATGGTAATTGAGACTGGGCGTAGTGACATGTACGTATAATCCCAGTTCTTGGGAGGCTGAACACAGGCAGATCACTATGAGTCCAATCTACATAGTGAGACCCTATAGGCCCTATAGACCCTGTACCAAATGCAAAAAAAAAAAAAACCCTCTATAAGATGCCATGGTTAGGTCTCCAGGTAGCCTGTGGCATGTCCCTTTGTCCAGGTAACATTTCAGGGACTCCCTTCTGTCTGTTGTGGTGCTTAAAGGCAGGTAAAGGTTTGTGGCTCTTCTCTCTTAAGTCTGTGGTCCCCTATACAGTTCACAACATTCTCTTTACTCATTTCCATATGTCTGATACTGGTGCTGTATTGCTAATCCTGCCTTTTTACTTATGTCCCCACCCTTATCTCACATTTTAACTTTATATTGGCATAGTGTTGCTTCTCTTTTTAGCACAAGGCCAGAATTCTGCCTCCCTCTGTGGGAAGTCTCCATGCTGAGAACTTACTCCTGGTGGTGCCCTCCAAAGGGCATTTGATCTGAAACCTGCAACTATATTTTTTGTTTCTGACGTCCTATTTTTTCTTTCCCTGACTTCTGCCGTTCTCTATTACTTTCCTCTTATTGTTTGACATTTTGCATGTTTTCTAGTATATAAATGAATAACAGCTACTAATCAGCAATAGACTCAAATTCTTGATGGATATTTTAATTTATTTTTCTCACACAGTTAAGAATTAAACAGTATCCATTACCTGTACCCATCCCTTTGTGGACAGGGTGGATTTTTTACTCTGATTTATTTTTCCCTAATTTGAGTCCAGATCAGGAATTATAGTAGCATTTAAAATATATCTGTTTTTATATTTTGGGTTGTTTCTTCACAGTTCCATTCTCATTTAGAAGTGTCTATATATTTAGTCCTGATTGTTATGTGTGAATAGTGTATGCTGAGCTTTTTGTGATGCAGTGAGAGGAGTGGGCCCGATGCTTTGTTTCTACATAGCTTTGGCGTGGTCCCTTTCTGCCTGTGAATTCAACTCCACTGCTCACTGGCTGCCTGGCCTCATGCACTGGTAATGAGTCCAAGCCATAGTGCTCATCTCTACAGTGGGGCTTTCCTTTCCCTTCCCTTCCCTTCCCTTCCCTTCCCTTCCCTCCCCTCCCCTCCCCTCCC
>PVJA010008792.1:0-26859 GCA_004027025.1 Myocastor coypus
ACAAAAAAAAAAAAAAAAAAAAAAAAAAAAAAAGAGAAATCTGTGCTAAGTATGCTGTACTTGTGTTTTCAGTTCAGCTAGTGAGGAGTCATAGCAAATACATTTTGAATATAGCTATTAGTGCACACAGAACATTTAGCTTGTGTGCCAGCTTTTGTGCATTTCACAGCATCTTGCAGATTTTGTTACCATGTTCAACATTGAGTGTCGGTGTTCTATCCAGTACTGTTGCAACTATGCCATGATCTCTACTGTATTTTAAATCCAGTTCTTTTTTTTAAATTTAATACAGGGTCTGCAGGGTTTCACTACGCAGATTAGACTCGTAGTGATTCTCCTGTTTTCAGCCCCCCAAGACCTGGGATTACAGGCTCGTGCCATCATACCCAGTCTCAATCGCCATCTCAGTTCACCCCAAGGGCAGGGCCGGCACAGCACACTGGGATCAAAATCTGGTCCCTGCATCTGTCTGAGCAGGTGCTTTTAGTTTGCTGAGCTGTCTGACCAGCCCTTAGACCTAGTTCTAACATCACGTCGTTCCATTTGGTTGTGTGGCCATTTCCCAACGACTTGACTAGGTAAATATGTACTCACATTGCTGTTTTCTTTGCCATCTGAATCAAGGAGGGCTGCACAACTTGTGTCTGTCGAGCCATTTCAGGTCATGGGAACTTTGGCTCTCATGGCCAGTGTCAGAACCATCATCCTTATCACTATCCTCCTCCTACATCCACACACTCTTCTCTTGTGAATACATACATTTTACCATAATGGGTTCATCTTCATCCATTTATGAGTAATCTGATGATGCACTTTGACCTCTAAAACTTGTAAAATTGTTTTTTCATGAACCATTGTACTGAATTGGGGTACTTCTACCAGAAAAAGAAAACTTAAAAAAAAAAAAATCCTGGAGTGGCATGGTTCTGTTGGACCCTCTGTGATGCTTGGGTAAACACACACAAAACCAGTTAGATGAAGCATAAGTGTGGGTCTAACTCCCATTTTGACGCTTTTGCACACATGCACACTCCTTGCCATTTGTCATACAGAGTGTGTAAGCACATAGATAGCTTCCTGTATCACTCAGGAAAGGTACTGAGACACACAGCCAGCTACTGTAATGTTACATTAGAAAAGTGAAGAATGGGTCTGTTGGACCCAGGTTTATGCTTGGATAAAGGAAGAGAGGCTTATTTGAGCTCATAGATTTGGTAGGTTCAGTCCATGGTCAGCCTGCTCCAAGGCAGAACTGGCATGGTAGATGGGTCTGCAGTGTGGTGGAGGGGCGTGGTCAAGGAGAACTGCTCATGTCAGAACAGTCAAGAAAGAGGAGGGGGAGAGGAGTGGGGAGAGGAACACACCCTCAGGTCACCTAGTGACCCACTCCCTCTATCAGGCCACACCCCTAACAGCACATTTAGCTATGAACTCATCAATAGATTCAGTGATCCATATACCACCCTTGCGATCTAGTCACTATCCAAGAGACCCCCCCACCAATGAATGCCTGAGGTTTTAGGGGGACATTTAGATCTAAACCATAACAACCCCACAGGGCTTAGGGGATGGACAAGGGCAGGTGGAGCCACCGAGCAGGCAGGCAGGAAGCTGCCTATTCCAGGAGGTGCCTGCCCAGGGACCTGGCTCTGAGCTGTGACAGATGTGGGAGGTGGTTCCTCTCAGGCCTAGTCGCATTAGCAAGAAAGAGGCCTGTGCTGCCTGACTCAATATTGTATTGGTCAGGGTTTTACTTAGAAGAAGAGAACAGATATAATATAAGGAATGGATATTAACACAAAATATACAATCTATAAGGAATTATAAGATTGGTTTACAATAGTCACAGAATCAGAGGAGAAAGCGTGCAGAGGGCATCTGCATGCTCTGGACTGAAGGATTCAGTCCCGTGGTCTGGACTTCACTGCCGCACTCTGTGTAAGTCTCTATCCGTTGGCTGATGGGTCTGTGATAGAAGACTGAAGTGTCTGTAATGAGCACTGAAGAGTCTATGACGGATGGCAAAAGATCCAAGCTGGAAGCTGAAGAGTCTGCACTGCAAGCCAGACAATGAAGTCCAGGCTGAATGCAAGGACTGAAGCTTCTCCAACGGAAGTGAAGTGTTGACTCCTTCAGCCCTTTAAAAAGTGTCTTTGTGTTCAGTCATTCTGATGTGGGCCCATTGTGCCCTAGGGTGGAACCAATCATACCCCTGGATGGGCCCTTGATCCCGCTCTAGGGAGAAAGCCAGTCATATCCTAGGCAGGCCCTGGTCATGCTCCAGGGAGGAACCAATTGTACCCCAGAGTAGGGCTCCCACCAACGGGGAACCGGCAGCTGAGTCATTCAGCCAAGTTGCCACATTGTATCAACCACTACAAATACGCATTTCCTGTGAGCCCACAGGGCGGCATCTGCTGGGCCAGAAGGACAGAAAACAGGAGGAGGAGCAGCGAGGTCAAGAGATCTCAGGACAAGACGTCATTTGCTGGCTGCAGGATTCCTCCATGTGCATGAACTGTGGCGCTGAGGTGGCACAGGGTCGCTGGTGGCCACCCCCTCCAGCACCCTGCCCGGTTGTGCTGCCCCTCTACCTGGAAGGCTTGCTCACCTCCACCCTCATCTATATATGAGCAGAGCAGCCTCTGCCTGTGCATCTGAGAAATGCACAAACCTGCTGCCTCCCTGAGCAGCAGCGCAGTGAGTGTTTCACCTGCCTGCCTCAGTTTCTCCATCCCCGAGGTCAGGGCTGCTGGCACTGTGCACCATTGCTTTTAGTGTGGGATTTTCCTCCAAGACCCCCAAAATGTTGGGCCCTCAGCGCATATCGCATGTACTGAAACAAATCCAAGCTTGCAGTAAACGCTGGGCCGTAAGAGTCTGGCAAGCCAGCATTCGCTGAGCACTGAATATGCCCCAAGCCTCACACCCATGCCTTATCCACTAGTATGGATCTGCCTCCAGTCAGCTTGGCCTTGCTGTCCAGCTCAGCCACTAACCTGCTGTGTGATCATGGGCAAGCGGCTTAGCCCCCTGGGCCTCAGTTTCCTCATCTGTAGAAATATGGCAAGAATAGTGTTAGGGTCGAGAAGCGCACCGCGTGAAGGAAGACTCCAAGAGACGTTCTCTCATGAGAAAGCAAGGGGATTTTGTTTTCCAAGCATGCATGGGGCTCACTGAACGCGCAGGAACAGAGAGCCCCGAGCGAGGTGTGGACAATGTATTTAAGCCCACAGATAAGGGCAGGAGGAGTTTAGCAAGTGTGATTACAAAAGTGAATAGCATTGGTTAATTCAAATGGTTTCTTACACAGTTATTGGTGGGGGTACCTAGGAGAAGGTTCAGGGTTAGGCTACAAGGAAGTTTCCTGATATGGACAGCAGATGTTTGGTCTGGGTGCATTCCACACATTCCGTTATACTTTTGTAACTAGTGGTCAGGCTTATCTATATGGGAATGCAGGCTGGGAACATAGGTCAGGCCATACTTAGGTTGTAGGTGTTTAACATTAACCAGACTCTATTCTGGTGGTTTTTTTGGGAGTTAGAGTCTTGGGACATGTTCTTCCCAGAGGCACGTCTGTGGGGCCATGCGGGCTTTGCAAAAATCCCTCATACAAATAGTACTTGTGTGACGGCTGTGAGTTGAATCCATTCAGGAACATTCTCAGCACGCTGGAAGCAGAGCGAGTGGTAGCTACTGTTAGACGTCGCTGGTGAGGAAAGAAACTCAGTCCCTGCAGGGTGGTGTTGAGCAGCAGAGCGCCTCTTTGTAAGGAGGACCTGTCTATAGTGACCCTGGACCCCCAGTGCCACATGGCTGGCGGTGGAGACTGAAAGGCCAGATTTCACTTCGTGTTACAACTTTACAAGTTATTGGGCCTAGAGGCATCGTAAGTCATGGGAGGAGCAGGTGGGCCAGAAGGAGGCTATGCGCTGCCACTGGCACAGCCGTGCCCTGCTTGCCTCCATCCCTGGAGGATACACAAAAACCTGAAAACATACACAAATCAGCAGGAGAGAACGCTAACAATCCCCGGGTGCCCTCCCGGCCCTCAGGAGGTAGCTGCAGCCTGCGGCACCATCTCTGCTGCCCCTGCTGCCCCTCTGGCTGACTTTAAGTCAATCTCGGTCATCAAACCATTTCATCTGTGAATGCTAAGGGTGTACTGTCTCCAAGAGATGGCCTCTGAGTTACCCGCACTGTGTCCCTCTCACCTGAAAAGTTACAACTTCTTTTTCTAGTACTAGGAATTGAACCCAGGGCCTCTGCACTAAGCTATGTTCCCAGCCCTTTTCATTTATTTTGAGACAGTGTTGTTAAGTTACTAAGTTACCTGGATTGGATTTGAATTTGTAACCCTCCTGCACCAGCCTCCTAGACTGCTGGCAGTACGGGTGTGTGCCTCCACATGCAGCACCAATAATTCTTTGGTATTATCAGCCTCCATTCAGATTCCCCGGGTGCCTCACTACTATCTTTCTGCACCTGGTTTGCCTGAACTGAGATCCTCACAGGCCCATGTGTGGTCCTTGTTGATAGTCTCTCACCTATTATCTCTCCTTTATGATTACTCTTTTCCTTGTTATCTGTTAAAGAAAAGAAACCAGACCATTAAATTTTTTATTGTGGTAAAATGCACATGACCCGTGTACCGCCTTAACCAGCAGGGGTGTACAGTTTGGCGTCAGTCACGTCCACGTTCCTGTGCAACTGTGCATCTCCAGAACGCTTTTCATCTTGTAAAACTGGGACTCTAAACCCTTAAAACCGTAATTCCAGGTTCTCCTCCACCCTCTCTATGACTCTTGGCCCTGATTTTGAGCACCTCATGGAAATGGAATCCTATATACAGCATCTGTCATTTTGTGACGGGATTATTTTACTTAGCATCACATCCTCAAGGCCTCAAGGTTCATCCATGTTCTAGAACATTACAGGATCTCCTTCTTTTTTTGCAGAGGGGAGATGATGTCTTATTTGACTATCTATGGAGTACTCAGGGTTGAACACAGGACCTTCACACTGAACTAATCCCTAGCTGCACTCCACCATTTTTTTAAACGTATTTGGTACAGGCTCTCCCTATGCAGCTTGGACTATAGTGATCTGTTTTCAGGCTCCCCAGCTCTGGCAATGAAGATGTACACCACCACACACACATCCCTCACCCCTCACCCCACCCCACCCCACCCCCTACTCTTGGTGGCTGACTTGGCATTCCTGAGGGCAGGGCTGGTGTAGTATGTGGTGCCAGGGATCAAACCCTGGTCCCTGTACTTACCTAAGCAGATGCTTAGTTCCCTGAGCTGTCTATCTCATCAGCCCTTAACACCTTTTTTTGGCACTGAGTCTCACCAAGTTGCCTAGGCCAGGCTTGAACTTGCAATCCTCCTGGCTCAGCCTCCCAGAGAGCTGCTATTACAGGTGTGAACCCCAGTGCCCAACTTAATATTAACTTGTGATCCTCTTGCTTCAGCTCCCCAAAGTGCTGGAATTAAAGGCATGCACTGCAGTGCCTGATTTGATACCACCTTTTTTCTAAGAGTTTTATAGCTTCACTCACATATTTAGCTCTTTGGTGTTTGTGCTGTGCTGGAGACTGCGCCCAGGGACTTCAGCCTGATGTATCCCCAGACCTTTGTTATTTCTATTTTATTTTAAATTTTAAGATAGGGCCTCACTGAGTTGCTGAATTGCTCACGCTAGGCTTGAATTTTCAGGCCTCCCGCTTCAGCCTTCCAGAGCGCTGGGATCACAGGAGTATGCCACCCCATCTGGTATTGTGGTGTGCATGTGTCCTGTTTAAATTCACATAGTACTGAGCCGAGCATGGTGGCGCATGCCTGTAATCCCAGCACTTGGGAGGCTGAGGCAGGAGGATCAGTGTGAGTTCAAGACCAGCCTGAGTTATAAAAAAGTGAGCTCAAGGTCAGCCTTTACTACATAGCAAGACCCTGTCTCAAAAAGATAAAAATAAAATAATAAATTTACATAGTATTACCCAGCCTTATTTATTTTGAGATAGGAGCTTGCTAAATTATCTGGACTGGCCTCAACCCTGTGATCCTCCTGCGTCAGCCTCCTGTGTAGCAGGTATTATAGGTGGGAGTCATCTCACCCAGCTTCTTTGCTCCATTTTGTGTGAATGTTGGAAGCCAGATAACTTGGTTTATAAGAGTTCCTGATTCTCAGATCTGTCAAGCACAGCTTTGGGGGTGTTCAACACGTTTCTCTGTACCCTGTGTGGATAGTTATATCCAAAGTGTTGGACAGTTTTTTGGCAAGAATGCTGCAGAAAAAGTGCTGAATTCTTTTCATTGCTTCATATTTGATAGTACACAATGTCTGCAACTTCCTGTGATGCTAAGGTTGGGCAGTGGGTTCTGATGGGGCCCACCGGACCCAGCCATTACGCCAGACTTGATCCAGTGCACCAGCCACCAGAGGGCTGGTTATGGCAGAGGGCTTAGCCCTGCCAGGAGTCACATTCAGGCCAAACAGAAGGGGCTGGGAATTTGCAATTTAACTGCTTGCCTGGTGGTAGTGTGTTAGGGGACTTCCACTTTGAGAACAGCTACATTGTATCTATTGTAAGTTTCTATTATCCTTTCACCTAAGATAGGTGGGAAACCCCTAGGATGTTTGAAGAATGCCGGAGTCTGAATCCCCACAGCCTGCCCTGGAATTTAAGTAATCCTAGTGTACAAAGCTGCAAACCAGGGCTATAAGCCTCAGCAGCCCCCCACGCTTGTACTGTCATACCTTTTCTTGCATATGGCCCTTCCCCTGGAGAGGGTGGATGGTGGACAGCAGAGACAGAATTATCCAGCCCTCACCCCAGAGTCCCTCCCCCACTGATAAGCACTGAGCCAGCTCCAGACCAAGCCTAGCAACTGAATGAAGTCATAGCCACCTGTCTTTACAAACCTTCTTGGACTTTTTTGTTGACATCTTCAAGTTTCTCACTGAAGATTTTGGGCACATTTATAAGTCAGTTCTCGAGCTTTCTTTCATAGTCCAGTTGTCCAAATGAGGACTACTAGGGGCTTAATAGAATAATTCCTCAGGGTAGAGTGACCAGCTCGTTTGCTAGGACTTTCCCAATTGCAGCACTGTAAGTACTACTTCTGGAGAGCTCTACCACAATCCCAGGCAGACCAGGACAGCTGGTCACCCTGCTTCTGTAGAGCTGTCAGACACCCATCCTTTTTTCCAGTACTGAGGATCGAACTCAGGCTACTGAGTGACATCCCCAGCCTTTTTTATTTTATTTTTTTTTATTTGGAGACAGGATCTCACTGAGTCTCCCAGGTTGGCCTCCAATTTATGATCCTTCTGCCTCAACCTCCCACGAAGCTGGGATTACAGGGCTCTCTTGCTTTGAAGGAGGGAAGAAAACTAACTCTGTAAGGCAGGACCCTGAGGCCCAGGGCAGCTCTCTGGATCCCACCAGATCCCTTCAGATGGTTGCTGACCCGTGCAAGGCAAGAAGCTGTAGCTTAGGCCAGGCCCTGGCCTTGGGTGGCAGAGACCAATTGTGGATGAAACTTTCACCCTCTCCTGGGAGAAGGAGCCAAGACTTTTGTGGTTCCCTCCTGTTAGGAAGGCTGCATGAGAGATGTCTGGGGACAGAGGCCTGGGCTGACAGTTGCTTGGCCCTGACGCTAGGTGGGCCTTGGTTCCCAGGCCCAGCTGTCCCAGAACATCTTGGGTGGAACAGGTGTTCTGGATGCATTAGGAAGGATGTTCCCATCACATCTGAGGGTAGCAGTGAGATGAAGCTAAACTCTCTGAAAGACAGTGAATAGCTGGTCAGGGATAGGAGCTCAGGAAAAGGACCTGTGCCCAAGTGGGTTTTCATTGAGTTAATTCTGATCTTCAAAGGTCACGTTTAAATAGAACACTTTTTACTCTTGCTAGCAGTAATCTCTTTTCATTTTAAAACACCTGGGTGACTCAGGGTTCTAAGTCTGAGTTAGACTCTCTGGGGCGTTGTCACACCCAATTTGGGTTTGGTTTCAGCCACCCTGTAGTTAACCCTTGGCCTGCAATCTCAGTCTCTGTCTCTCTCTCTTTCTCTCTGGCTCTCTCGCTCACTTTCCCCTTCTCTCTCTCTGCTTCTCTCTGTCTCTCTCCCTCTATTTCTGTCTCAAACTGTCTCTGTCTCTCTCTGTTTCTGTCTCTCTTGCTCTCTCACTCACTCTTCCCATCTCCCTATCTCTCTGTTTCTCTCTCCCTCTTCCTCTGTTTCTCTGTCTCTCTTTGTTTCTCTCTCTCTTCTCTCTCTCCCTCTCTCTGCCTCTGTTTCTGTCTCTCCTCCCCTGTCTCTGTCTCTGTCTGTCTGTCTCTGTCTTTGTCTCTGTCTCTCTATCTCTCTATCTCTCTCTCCTTCTCTCTCTCTCCCCACCCCCACTACATGTCTATTAGAGGAGGAAGATGGAGTAGTCAGGCAAAAGACTCAGCCGCCACTTCCCACCTCCACAGCTTGAACCCATACAATTTTTGTTTGGTTACTTCCTTAGTTTTCAGTTGTCAACTGGGGACAGTAATCCTTAGGTACCTTGCAGGAGAATTGCAAAGCATGGGACAGACCTTCAGCCACTGAGAAATGCACTTGATGTGATGTGAAGCCCAAAGATGGTTTCATTCTTTTGGGCCAGGGGGTTCCCAGTCCTCAGAGTCTGCTCTCTTGGCACCAGGTCTGCCGGGCAAGGATGGTGGCAGCAGGCTGATACCTTCCCCTCTCCTGCACCCAGGAGGCCAGCCCGAGTGAGCTTCTCCCAAGGCCTGCTGAGGCTATCATGGCCCTACCTACTCCAGTCCTCCCTGGCAAGCAAGTGCCTACCTGTAGGGAAAGTGAAACTCTGGTGTCTGAATTGCTGAGTCATTGAAGTTAGTGCAGGCCACACGCCAAGTACACACACCCGTAACAGGACCTTGAGGGCAGTGCACACACTCACATGCACATACGGCCAGCACACGTGCACACTCGCCACGTGGTGCACACACACTCATGTACCATGCTGCAAGGGAGAGGCCGAGAGGCCACCCCTGCTGGGGACATCCTCACCCCTACTGCTGTCATTTTCCTTCCCTGGCAGCAGATCGGGAAGAACCTTGGCAGTGAGAGAGAGCCGGCGGGGCGGAGGGCACGGATGTTCAGGTCGCCCGGCCACGCCGGCTTCACCCTTCCCAGAAGGCCCCACCGAGCTTCTTGCACCTATTTTCTTGTTCCGTAAAGTGGGGGCAGGGATGACATGGCTCTTCCACGTGGCCTTAGGGGCTGAAATGAGATCCAAGGGTGTAATAGGTGTGCAGATGCTACCCTGGCCGGGATTATTATCTGTAGGAACCTGCAGCTGGAGGCTTTGGGGACACAAGTGGATTCAGCCCTTCATTCTACCACTGCCCAGCTGTGGCATACCACTGCCCAGGTGTGGCCTTTTGCTCACCTTACGCCCTGTATCATTGTGGGAAGCCCATGGCACCTACCTGTTGTATTTGTACATGGAAAGTGCTTAACACGTCGTGAGCACTCCACCCCTGTGAGCTTCATTGCCAGGGAGCTGCCCAGCCTCCGGGGAGCTGTTGCCTGGGCCTCTGTGGCCTCCTGACTGCTCCTGGGCCAGAAGCTGCCCTGGGATGCTGATCAAACCCACATGCCCCCAGGCTGGGAAGGGGGCTGCCAGGAGAGGCAGAGGGGTCACGTTGACTTCAGCAGCAGGGGCTGAGCCCCGCCCACAGCCTGCCGACCCTGGTTGATGCACCTCCTTGGTATTTCACCAGCATGTCCCCGCCCACCCCTGTACACACGGCTGCCTACTTCAGCTTAGGGGACCGTGGCCTCACACCCATCCAAGCCTTTCCTCTGTTCAGCCTTCAGAGTCCACCCAGAAGTGAAGCCGGATCCTGTGCCCTGCACCCACCTCCCTAAGGGAATCTGGCCGCACCAGCCGCAGGTAGCTGCTTGCCATCTCCCAGGGCTAGACCTGATGGGACTGTGTGTTAGTCAGGATGGGAACTTATGCTCTGTGATTGATAAACCCTATCCCAGTGGCTCGTGAGTTCCCTGTCCTACTATTGATCCATCGGGGAGCTGCTGTGCTCCACACGGTCCTTAGCGAGGGTCACAGGCGACGTATCTTGCATGCTGTGCTCTGTAAGTGACTGCATCATTTTTTCCCCTAATCCGCTGATCAGAGTGAGGGCTGTGGCCCCCTAAACTGCCAGGGAGGTGTGTGAGGACGGAAGAGAGGGAAGACCAGTGGGCATTACCATCTGCCATACACAGGGACTTAAGGTGAGGGGGCAGGGGCTGGAGTGGAGCCTCTGTCTTGCCTCCTGCTTTCCTTCTTGGGCAGAGCTCCAAGAAGAAAACTTGGCATTTCTGAGCTTTGCAAAGTAGAACGGCCCCTGTAAGACCACAGGATCACCCGGTGCGTTGTAAAGGGACCCCAGGGGTCCAGCCCCAGATGTGACACTGAGCATGCTATGTCGACTTGATTAGATTAAGAGACACCCGACAGCTTGGTAAAGCATGCTTTATGGTGTGGCTGGGTGATCTTGGGGGCGTGGCCTTGGTGCTGTGTCTGGTCTTTGGCCCCCATCCTTTCTGGCACTGTTCCCCTGCTCTGCCTCGCAGTCTCTGTGAACAGCACAACTCTGCTCCACCACACCCTTCTGCCATGATATTTCTGGCTTGGAGCTAGCTGATCAGGAACTGCAACTCTGAAATGACAAGCTGCAAAAATCATTTCCTCCTGCAAGTTGGGGGCAGGTATTTGGTCCCAGCAGTGGAAAAGCTCATGCACCTGATCAGTGACCTGCCTGAGGTCACGCAGTCTAATCCTGTGTCTAGGCCTGGACATAGAGCAGAGCTCCCGAGCCAGTACTTGGGTGGGGCAGGCTCCTTCTCTGTTCTGACAGGGGCCCTGGGGCTGGGCAGCGGCTGTGCTGGGCACTACACAGCAGAAGCCCTGTGCTCTCTGAAGAACCTTCCCGTGCAGAGCATGAGCCCAGACATCTAGGCACACAGTGCTGAGGGTTAAAGTGGGGTGAGAGAGGCTGCTAGAGGGAGGCAGCGGAGAGTGAGATCCCTGGAGACAGCTTGGCGACAGGACAGGAAGTAGATGTACACGTGGAAAGTGGAGCACGGAGAAATAACACAAGCAGTAGGGAAGGCTGAGGGCTAGAAATGCAAGGCAGAGCCAAAGAGGTTCGACAGCACTGCTTAGGGGATAAGCTGGAGTAGTTAGTGAGGCCCAACCCGAACGCCTTAAAGGCCAGGCTCAGGATTTGACCTTATCCTGTAGGATGACATAAAAGGGAACATCAGGGATGACATGAAATGAGGCAGACATGACAGGGATGGACCAGCCAAGGCCTGGGGTCTGAAAGTGTACGCTGGTGAGATAAGGCCCCAGATCCCGCGTGGCCCTGGCTAAGGCCTGGACCATTCTCAAATCAGTTGCAAGGTGGTCCTGCGTACTGCTCCAGCGGACCTGCCCTCCCTTCTTTCATCTAGTGGACAGGCTTGTACATGTGTCTTAATACACAAAAAATCCCTGATTTGTGGACATTCCAGTTGCAAACTTTCACAGATAAAAATGGACCTTACGGGGCCTGGAAGGATGGCTCAGTGGTCTAAAGTGCCAGCTTAGGTGGCTGCAGGGACTGTGGTTCGATCCCGGCACCACATGCTGCGCCAGCCCTGCCCTCAGGGTGGGCTGAGCCGGCCATAAAAATAAATAAATAAACAAATAAAAGTTCTGAAACAAGAAAAAATAAATAAAATTAAAAATTAAAAAAAAAAACAAAACCCAAATGGACCTTACATGTGGTTTTGTTGTTGTTTTATGCTTTACAATGTATATTCATGTCAGGGGTATTTAAGACTCTAAGAATCACTTTGTCGGACTTATGAACAAATCCAGTTGATAAACACTTTCCCAGAAAGGAATTTACTGTATGTTTTCATTTTAAAATCTTCCTGCTCAGATTAATAAGCCAAGAGTAGTTCCCTGGACATTCTATCTACTACAGTCTCAGGGCCTTTGCCCAAACACTTCTGTCTGTCTAGGACTTCTGTCCCAGCTCTCCCTTGTCCTGTCTATGGGGCCTACTCATCCTTCAGGTCAAGCTCATGCCTCACTTCCGGTAGCAGTCCTTCTAGTTGGCACGTAGGAGTCACCAGTATTACACCCCACACAAGGACTCTTCCCTCCTATAAGGGCAGTGCTCAGGCTCTGTTCACCAAGCCCCCAGTGCCAGAAACCAAGTCTGGATACCATCATGCTCGGTAAATAGTCAACAAATACCAAATGAGGAACAGAGGAAGCTCTAGATTCCTGGATGATAACATGGGTTGAGCTCCCTAACCTAAAAATACAAAAGCCTGAAATGCTCTGAAATTTGGAACCAGTATTGGAGCGCAGGCCCTCTAGCTTCAGAGAAGAGCTTCCCACTTAGTTGGGTGTGGGATTGGGACAGGGTTTCCCGTGAGTTCTCTATAGTTTCTCTGCCTGTTTGAGTTTACCCTTGAAGGGATGAAAAGCCCTAGCATACAAGTTGGTGGAAATTATGCTCCGTTCCCCTTGCCTCACTGGATGCATAGAGATAACCATGGCCGCTGCCCCACCTGAGCTCACTCAAGATGCTCAAGGTGAGGTCTCCCTGTGTCCACAGCCTTTTGTCTTGTCTCCCACAGATGTCATGGCACCCCCACTACCGGAGCTCCAAGTTCCGCCATGTCTTTGGCAAACCAGCCAGCAAGGAGAACTGCTATGACTCTGTGCCCATCACCCGCAGCGTCCATGACAACTATTTCTGTGCAGTGAACCCCCACTTCATCGCGGTGGTCACTGAATGTGCAGGCGGGGGGGCCTTCCTCGTCATCCCCCTGCACCAGGTAAGGCCACTTCCTCATCCCCAGGCCCTCACAGGTCTCCAGAAGCCCTCAGGACAGAGGGAAAGTAGACCGAAGCTGGGTTTCTAGGCTCAGGTGTGATCCATGTCTTAGTTCTGTCTCTCCCTAGCTGTGTGACCTCAGGTAAGTCATGTCACCTCCCTGCGTCTTGGTGTTCTTCTTGGGAAAGTATCTCTGTCTGGGGTTTTGGTCTCCAACAGCTGGACTGGGTATTCTAGAACTTCTGCTCCTCTCTGTAAAATGGTTCTACAAGTTAATTCACTCCTGCATAAAATACAGTTTTTAATATCTTCCTGGGCTCACATGGAGCTGGGAAAATCTCAAAATCTCAAAGCCACCTATCCCTGCCAAAAAAAAAAAAAAAAAAAAAAAAGTAATAAGCACTAGGCCTAGAAAGACAAGCAGTCAGAAAGCAGACTGCTCCTAGGCAGACAGACCATAGACCATCGCTGAGAGTCAGTTTTCTGACCCCTCAGAGTGACTGTTTCATGTAGATCATCCTCATAGCTGGGTACCAGCTCTGAGTCTCTGCCCACAGCTGGGCACACCTGAAATGACTTACGGGCTCCTTAGGTGGTAGAGTCTCTGGCTCCCAGCGGAAGAGCTATGAAGTCTCTCCAGAGAAAAGCTGCTCATAGACTAAGATCAGGGCACTAGGAATGCATAGAGACCACCACTGCATGACCACCACCTAGGAGTCAGCTACAGTGGCAGGTGCCTGGCCTGGACCCTCAGAGGACCTCTGTAGGAATCCGTTGGTCTTACTGGGAATGGTTCTACCCCCAGGGAGACACAGCAGTGGGAATGAGAAAGACAGATAAGAAGACAAAAAGCTGGGCTAGGTGATCACCAGTGTGCCTGATAGGCAAGACTAACTCAATGCACACAAAAACGATCCTTTATACTTTTGCAAAGTTTGTATCACATGATGCAAGGCTGCTTTAGCGACTAGTAGCTGGCCTGAACCAGGCAGGATGTTTTTCTCAGCACTGGGGTGGCTTATTTGCTTTAGGCACTGAGGTCCAGTCCCACTTACACATACTTGATCAACTTCCTGGCTTCCTACAGCTCCCAACAGACCTCTGCAGTTATGATCATAAATATAGGTCAGAGGTGTCTAGAACAGACTGGCTGGCTGACCTTTCTTTCTTTCTTTCTTTCTTTCTTTCTTTCTTTCTTTCTTTCTTTCTTTCTTTCTTTCTTTCTTTCTTTCTTTCTTTCTTTCTTTCTTTCTCTCTCTCTCTCTCTCTCTCTCTCCCTTCCTTCCTTCCTTCCTTCCTTCCTTCCTTCCTTCCTTCCTTCCTTCCCTCCTCCCTCCCTCCCTCCCTCCTTCCCTCTTCCTCTTCAATTCTGGATATTAAACCTAGAAACTTTGTACTGAGTTACATCCCTATCCTTTATTGCCCAAATGAGGCTCAGACTTGAGGCTCTCCTGTCTCAGCTTTCCAAAGTACTGAGATTACAGGAGTGTGCTAGCATGCCTAGCTTATGCACAGACCAGACTTTCATGTTGCAGTGCAATTGAGTTAGAAAGCAATAATACAAAGTGTTGTAATATTCTGGTGCCGAAAGGAATGGCGAGAAACCCGATGAATTTAGCTCAGAGGACTCACCGAGATTTGTCTCTCTCAAAGTGAGCTCTGACCCACAGAAGAATATTACTTTTATTGAGTACTCAAGCACAGGCTAAGGAATTTGCATAACTACTTTGGGGGATACAGACTAGAGATCACTACCTCTATCACCATTTACCTAACATTAGGTTGGTACAAATGCTAATTGAAAACATTCCAAGTGGGAAGAGACAACCAGTAACATCCCAAGCAAGGAAAGAGACAACAATCAAGGAGCAATTAGAGTGAACGGTTGGTTACCTGCCTCCTTGAATCCAGGTTTCAGGAATCCCCAAGTAACCCTCTACAGCTGTCCTTGGGCTTTATTATTCTCTACTTAAGATGCTCAGTCCTTATCTCTACAACAAAGGGCTGAAGAGATAGCTCAGCAGACTAAGTGCCTCCTTTGGCAAGCACAGGTATAGAGGTTTGATCCCTGGTACCACATACAGAGCCTGCCCCACTCTTAGGTGGGGCCTGGAGACCAGGTGTGATGGCCCATACCTGTAACCCCAGCTCTGGGGAGGCTGGAAACAGGAGGATCACCATGAGTCTGAGCTGCGTAATGAGACCCTGTACCAAACACATTATATATAAATGAATGAATGAATAAATAAATAAATAAAACATAAATGTTAAATACCTGTTCACTTAGAAAATTTGAAACACATTTCTAAAATAAACCAGACTTACATTTGTAAATATCATATAGTCTCCCTAGTATAAGAAACCTGAAGAAGAAATAAAAATGGAAAGGCATAACACAGCTAAACGGAAGTCAAAGATTTTTGAAGCAACACTAAAACTACACTTGGAATGAGTGTCATTTGGGACTTTTAGATGTGTGCTGCTTCTAATGTAAACTCAGTTACTGTTATACTCTCTCTCAAGTAAATGGTTGGTTAGCAAAAAGATAAAAAAGGGTATTAATTGAGAATAAGAGATTAAGCAAAATACCATAGGCTTGACAGGCTACAATTTTGTACATCCTTAGATTTCTAAATGTCTGTGTAAAAATGTGTAACTGCTTTTATCACATTCTGTAGAGATTTATTAGAATATCAATGATTGAAGGAAAATACCAATGTCAAGCTAAGTCTAAGACGTATGATATTTAGAAAGGCAGTGATGTTGAGCTCAATTACCTATGTTATAGAGTAATTGTAGCTTCTCTGATGGAGGGTTGAGGGTGTAGGTTAACAGACCAAGAATTGGAGAAAAGGAAGGGCTATGAAGACAGCCATCATTTTGGCTCTGGCCCTTCAAGGTCAGTGAGGACTCAGAACATAAGAGAACCTGTGCTGTAACATCCTATAACTCAGTGGTGTTCCAAATTTTTTGGTCAAGGAGATTGTGGGACCTCAGAGGAAAGGGATAAATGAAGTATAGTGTGCCTAGGGAGAGTCACCTGGGAAAAAACATTCTCTCAGGCTTTCACAGAGAGCAAACTGGTCAAGCAATGGCCGTGACTCATCCTAATGGCTGACACTGACAACAGTTCTACAAAGCACTATATATGGTTCCAAAGTTAATCCTGAGATTTGACCTTGGAAAATACAAATGATGAAAGATTTGTTAGACAGGTTTTGCTTTAATGTGCTCTTGATCACCCAGCAGAAAAGCTTAATTATGAGGCATAAAACGCAGAGCTAGATTAGTATGGTGAACTGTAGGAGGCTTAAATCAACAGCCTTCAACACTGCCAGTTTCACCAGTAACCCACTGCAATTATGAAACATTGGACTATGTACACAACTACTTCCTCCTAGTTCAAAGAGAAGAAAATGTTTTCTTCTTTTTTTTTTTTTTTCTTGTTTTCTGAACCAATATCGATTAGAAAATTTGTCATGTTTGCACCCTGTGCTCTGTATAACTTTTGTGAGGACAACAATATGCAGTGTGTCAGTTATTGCAAGTGTACTACTAGCATGTTTTGAAACTCTCATATTGTTATCTCTTATTAAAAGTAATAAGAGGGCTGGGGAGATAGCTCCGAGGCACAAGTGCCTGCTGGGCAAGTGCAAGGTCGTGAGTTCGAACCCCGGTCCCACAAAAAAAAAAAATAAAAAAATAAATAAATAAAAATAAAAAATAAAATAAAATAAAATAAAAGTAATAAAAAATAAAAAGAAGATATGAACGTCACCCACCTTCTGCTCTCCCAGGATGAAAAAAAAAAAATTAAATAAATAAATAAAATAGCATAGGCCAAAGAAGCAATCATGAAATTTAAAAGTACTTTGGGTTATATCATAATACTTAGGGAATATGGTGTATCAAAGAACAAGTACAGCACTGATACAAAAGAAAAAGGAAAAGTGAAATAGAAAGGGAGGAAAGGCTGAAAATTAATGCTTAAGCATTCAATCTCAGAAGTTAAAAAAAATAGTAAAGCTAAAGAAAATTTGAGGAAGGAAATAATAAAAAGCAGAAATGTCTAGGCATGGCAGAGCACGTCTAATCCTAGCACTCCAGTAGCTGAGGCAGAAAGCTGACAGCTGGAGGCCCGCTTGGGCCCCAGAGCAAGTTCAGGACCTAAGCCACACAGTGACACTCTGTCTAGAAAGAAGAAAGAAACGAGAGAGAGAGAGAGAGAGAGAGAGGAAGGATGGATAGAGAAGCCTCTGGAGAGACTGATTAAATCATAAAAGAAAGAAGATACAAATACATCAGGACCAAAAAAAAAAAAAAGCAATGGAACAACAGAGTTTTAAAATGTAATAAGAGCCTAGTGTGGTGGCACATGCCTGTAATCCCAGCACTTTGGAGGCTGAGGCAGGAGGATTGGTGGAAGTTCGAGACCAACCTGGGCTACAAAAGTGAGCTCAAGGCCAGCATGAACTGCACAACAAGACCCTGTCTCAAAAAGGCAAAAAATAAAAAAAAATGTAGTAAGATAGGAGGTAGGAATATAACTCACTGGTAGAGCACCTGCCTAATATGTACATAGGGCTGGGTTCAACCCCTAGCAACACAAGGGAAAAAAAAAGTGTAGTAAGATATTTTAATGAGCTGCTTTATGCCAATAAATTTGAAAACATTGACAATGTGAGAAAATTCCTAAAAACAGGTAATTTATAAATATGGATTCAGGTAGAAACTCTTTTCTCATCACCAGGAAGCAAAGAAGAAAAGAACAGTCCTGTAATTCTTTTAAATTAAGCAATAAAATTTTCACTACGCACAGGGAGATAGCTCAGAGGCACACATGCTTGCCTGGCAAGTTCAAGGTCCTGAGTTTGATCCCTGGTTAAAAAAAAAAAAAGATAAGTGTCTGACAATAGCAAGTGATAGCAAAGATAAGGAACTGTGTACAGTACAGAGCACACAGTTCTGGTTGGGGGCATGGGAAAGAAAAACACATATGGCCTATTACCCCAAAATTCCACTCCTAAGCATGTACCAGGCAGAATGTATGTTCAGTGCACTAGGACAGAAGGGTGGGGTGGCGCATGGTAGCTCATGTTATAGCAAAATTAGGAAAATCCATGGTTTTAGACTTTTGAGCTATCTTGCCAGCCCCTAAAATTTCATGATTTTAAACAATCTGTTGATAATTTATTTCCCAGCATTTGTATTCTATGTTCTTTTTTGTTTGCTGTGTTTTACATATGCATACACACAGGAAAGCTTCTAGGCCTAGATGAATTTATAGGCAAGTCTTACTAAACTTTCAAGGGAGGGAATATCTAATCTTTCACACACTCTTCCAGAAATGAGAAAAAAGAGAAGATTCCCTTCCTCATTCTCTGACACCAGTGTAAATAACCTTGATACCAAAACCAGACGAAGAAGAGGAAAGAAAAAAAAAAAATGCAGTTACACTGTACTCATGAAAATGCAGAATTAGTAACAAAGAAAATCTAACCTTGAATAAGAAAAGATACTTTAGGATCAAGTTAGATTTATTCCAGAAACTAAAGGTAGCTAAAGTATTAGTCCATAGTGGTAAGCCATCTTATTAACAAATGACAGGAGAAAAATCATGCAGTCACCTCCATTGAGGCAGAAAAGGTATTTGTTAAAGCACAGTAACCATGCATGAGAAAAACCCCAGCAGCAGTCTTAACAAGATGTGTTTGCTTTCTATCTAATCACCTCAGGTATTTGTCTTGAGGTGATTAACTTGAAAAAGGAAAGATTTATTTTGGCTCACAGATTTGGAGCTTTCAACCCATGATTGATTGGCCCTGTGGCTTTAGGCCGTGGCATCACCAGATTGCAAAAGAGAGAGAATTAAGGATCCAACAACCTGGGAGTGGGTGTCTGGTGCCCACTAGGCCTCGCTCCTTGATCACTCAACGACCTACCTGCCAGGGACCTCTTGCTGGGAACAGCCAAGGTCAAAACTATGGCAGGAGAGATAGAAGGGAAATCTTGTAACCTATTGCAAACAGGATTTTACAAGCTTTTTGTTTTGAAATAATTTCAATCCTATAGAAAATTTGCAGCCAGGTACAGTGGCACATGCCTGTAATCCCAACACTCTGGAGGCTGAGGCAGGAGGATTGCTCAAAGTTCCAGACCAGCCTAGGCTACAAAGTGAGCTCAGGTCAACCTTAACTGCTCAGGTTATCTGTCTGTTAGACTCATTTGTGCTATTTTTGGCGAAGACTGTTACATGTGTGGTGTTGTGTCCTTCTGGGGCCTACGCTGTCATTTGTCCTGTTACCAGTGCTGTTGGCTTTGGTTTCTTTGGTAAATAGTACAAACATCATTTATAAAGGAGAAGTGTTAGACACATCCTTTTGAAGTCAGGAATAAGATAAAAAGGTTATGACCTGAACAGTAAGAATAGAAAAATAAGTTGATAGTGTAAGGATGGAAAAGGAATAAATGAAATTGCCCTTATCTGTATATCTGATCAGGCCCAAAGAAACATATATTCAAATTATTATTATTATTTTGGGGGGGTACCAGGGATTGGAAATTATCTTTAAAAAGCAAGAGTGTCTGTAAGGCATCAGTGGCTTCAGCGGGAGCCATTTCCTCTGCATGGTCCGATGGCTTCTCTTTTGCCTCCTCCTCTTTATCCTCTTGGGGATACAGGTCTGGATATTTCTGCATGCATTCTGGCATGGCCCGAAATTGCTCTGCACAGTCTGATCCCTTGATGTCCTCTGTGCTGTAGTGGAAGCAGGAAAAGGCTGACTTAAACTGTTCTCCAAAGGGGTCCCTGGCCATTCCCCATAGGCATGGGCAGTTCCAGTTAATTTCTCCATTTGGGAGTATCAACTGATGTTCCTCATATGGGCCATGGGGGTGTCGACCACCAACTCTACTTTGCCATGGGTCTTGTGGTCTTCTTTGGTCATGAATATTATCTGGTCTTTCCCTTCCTGCTGGCAGTATGGCATGGCACCAGTGACATGACCCGCTATGTGAGACTTAGCATTCTTCCATAAATTTTCACTGACTGCACAGATTACCTAATGATTCCTTGCCCACATGTCCAGGGAGGCATAAACGGCAAAGGGAATGGAGGTAGCAAAGGCTGGGGTTGGGGCACAGGTCATACCTGGAATGCTCAAGAAACAATGCAGAGAGCAGCTTGGCCAAAACAAATACTCATCTGAGGACAGGAAGGGAAATAGGCTGGAGAAGTGGCTGGGGCCAGGCCAGAGGAGCCTGGAATAGGAAGCGGAGGCGAGTGAATTCATCAGAAGAGATGGCATTTTTCAAACTGAAGAGAGACAAGGACAAAGAGATCTGGGGAAAGCCTGGAGGGTCAGAGCTGGAGGGACCCTTAGAGATGTTTTGGGGACCACCTGTTCATTCAAGATCTGGGTGCTTGCAGAAGGTTCTGTCCACCATACAAACTGCATTCTTAACTAAAGGATTAGTTGGCTGGCTTTGCTAATTTTTATCAAAACTCTTTTAGAACTGTCAATACTAATTACTGATACCAAGAAAGTAAACTGGTTTGATGTGATAGAATGTGGCAAGGGTGGGGAAGGGTCCTGGCCTAGATGGACGCACTGGCAAGGCGTTTCTCAGGTCTCAGCCTTTCAGCAGAGAGCCACCTGAGGGACTAGAGGGAGGGCATTCGGGCCGAGTGAATAGCACGTGCCAGAGCCCTTCGGCGGGAATGGGCTCAGTAGGCATGCGCAGCATTACTTGGATAAGAGTGGTGATACACGACAGGGAGCAGAACCCAGGTTGTGAAGGTATTTAGACCAAAGTGAGTCTGGGCTTCTTTGAGTCAAACAGGAAACCACCAAAGGGTTGGAATTCAGTAGTCCTACACAACTTGATCCTAGGCAAGATGTCAGACAGCTTTGGGCTTTGTAAAATTTCATAGCTAACTCAAAGGCATAGGCTGCTATCCTAGGTGCCTAAGTATCTGGCCACCACAAGAGCTAGGGAGACCATCTGGAGCTTCTCCCAGGACAGTGTTGCCGTGTAGATTCTCATTCAGGGGGTCCACGCTGCAGCTAGAGAGCAGTGTTTCCAGCAAACTCTCAGCATCCCTAGCTATAATGCAGGAGGCCCAGCTAAATTTGATTTCAGATAAACAAGTAATTTTTTTTAATGAATTCAAGATAGAGTCTACAGGGTGTACAGGGTCTCACTATGTTGACTGCACTCGTAGTGATTCTCCTGTTTTCAGCCTCCCAAGCACTGGGATTATAGGCGTGCCACCACACCCAGCCTCAGTCACCATCTCAGAGCACCCTGGGGGCTGGACTGGCACAGCACACTGAGGATCAAAGCCTGGCTGCTGCACTCTGCCTAAGTAGGTGCTTTAGTCTACTGAGCTATCTGGCTGGCCCAACAAGTAATGTTTTTCAAATTTTTTATGATTAACCTTTTTATTTTGATAATTATAGATTACATGCAGTTGTAAAGAATAATACAGCAAGGTCCTGTGTGACCTTTGTCCACACCCCCTCAGTAATCACATCTCATAGACTGCAGTGCAGGCTCTCAACCATGATGTTGGCGGCACACAGCTAAGACACAGCATTTCCATCAGCGACCTCTCCATTGTCCTTTGACACCATAGGCGCTCCCTCCTTAACCTATGACAATCATTAATCTGGTCTTCATTTTTATATTTTTGACATTGTAAGAATGCAAAATATCTGGGGCTGGGGATTTGGCTCAGTGGTAGAACACTTACCTAGCAAGCTGGAAGCCCTGGGTTTGATTCTCAGCACCAAAAACAAAAAATAAACTCCTTTAAAGAATGCAAAATATCTGGGCATGGTCACATGTGCTGTAATCCTAACCTGTAATGCCAGGTTATTTGGAAGGCTGAGGTAGGAGAATCATAAATTCCAGGCCAACCTGGGCTACACAGGGAGACCCTATCCCAAACACATACATACATACATACATACATACATACATACATATAGTTGCATAAAGGAACCTTACAGTTGTAACCTTTTTGGGTGGGCTTTTTTCACACAGCAAAATGCTCTTGGGATTCATCCAGGTTGGTGCTTTCTTAAGTTGTGTGTTCCTTTTTATTGCTAAGTAGCATTCTACACAGTGAGTGTAGGACAGTTTATTTAACCGCTCAGCCATGAAAAGCCATGTGGTTGTTTCCAGGTTAGGGCTGTTGTATGTTATGTGAAGTTGCTATAAGCATTTGTGTGCAGGTTTTCATGAGAAAATCAGGTTGTTTCCATTTCTCTGGAGTAAATGCCTGGGAGGATGGTTGCTGGGTCATAAATAGTTGCGTACTTAATCTTCTAAGAAGTTGTAAACTGTTTTTATAAATAATTTTTAGTACTCGTAAAATTAGGGTAAAAAATTCATGGTTTTGTATCTGAAATCAGACTTTGTTGGAGCCCTCTGTATTTTTATTTGCTAAATCTGGCTGGACTTCTTCCTGGTGCTGCTGAAGCTGCTGGCTTGCAAATTCCACTTTGAGTAAAAGGTTATACTCTAGTTCACCTTTGTAATTTAAAGAAAAGTCTCAAATACAAAACTATGTGAGCTGGACGGGGTGGTGCACACCTACAATCCCAGCCCTCTGGAGGCTAAGGCAGGAGGATCGCTGTGAAGTAGGCCAGCCTGGCCTGCCTAGTGAGCTCAAGGCCAGACAGAAGTACATAGTAAGACCTGCCTCAAAAGTATTTTTCATATATTTACATATACCTATGTAAATATTTATTTCACATATTATCATATGCTCATATACATACATATATATATATGTGTATATATATATATATATATATCATCTATATTCAGATTATATGATTATCAAGAGCTTATTTTCTTGCTTCATCTACCTGATTTTTTGGTTTTTGTCTTGTTTGTGCAGTCTTGGGAATTGAATCCAGAGCCTTCACACTGAGCTACATCCCAGTCCTTTTTTATTTTTTACTTTGAGGCAGGCTGTTGTTCCTAAATTGCCCAGGCTGAGCTCAAGCTTGGGGTCCTTCCCTCAGCCTCCCAAAGCAGTGGAATTGCAGGCCTGCGCCACCACTGCATCTCCCTTTTTATCCTTTTTATTTCTCCCTAAATTTTTTTTTTGTCTTTTTGAGACAGGGTCTCACTATGCAGTTCAGGCTGGCCTTGAGCTCACTTTCGTGGCCCAGGCTGGTCTCAAACTCGCACCAATCCTCCTGCCTCAGCCTCCCGAGTGCTGGGATTACAGGCGTGAGCCACCACGCCCGGCTCCTAAAATGTTTTAAAACAAATCCTGGATCTTTTGTCATCAGCCTCCGTACTCTTCAATATATAGTTGTAAAAGCAGGGACATTTTAACATAATCACAATGACAGAATCACATTAATAACAACTCCCTGTGCTATTTGATTCCCAGTTTGTAGAAATGTCCCAGTCATCTCCTAAGTGTGATTTGTTTGACCAGGGTGGTGGAGGGGACCCTGGGTTAGGTTGAGATCGATTGACCGATTGATCGAGCTATCTATCTATCTATCTATCTATCTATCTATCTATCTATCTATCTTTCCTTCCTTCCTTTCTCTCTTTTTCTTTCTCTTTCTTTTTTATGAGAGTATAAAAAAATAGTGAAGAACAAAACATTAGAAATAATACCTGTAAAACCGTTAAGTTTTTTTTTGTAGCTGAATAATACTCTATTGCATAAAAATGTCACATCTTTTTTTTTTTTTTTTTTTTTTTTTAAATCCATTCCTTAGTTGAAAGGTATTGGGGTTGTTTACAAGATTTAGCTATGACAAACTGTGCCCCTCTAAACATGAGTGCACATATATCACTGTGGTATGATGTTTTCAGTTCTTCTGGAAAAATACCCAGGAGGGAAGTAGCTGGGTTGAATGGACCTCCAATCCTAGTTTTCTCGTTTCTCAAGTAACCACATCCAGTGTTTCAGAGCAGGTCTACAAGACCAAGAGAGGAAGCACACACATCCTAGCCTGTCCCATCATCATGTGTACTCACCCAGATAGGCCCAGCAGGGTCTGGGGCACATGCTGGTGCCTTGCCAACACCTGTCTGTCTCACAGGAGTGTTAACTCTATTCCCCACAGAAGGGTGCTAAGCCTTAGTGTCATGACTTCCTCAGCGTCTTGAGCACTGAGGCCTGACCCACGTGGTCCCAGATATGGCCAGGAGCCTCCCTTGCAATGAGCCCACCTTCTGCTCCTAAGGCTTGGTATATCGATTGGCTGGGACTCCTTGGCTTGGCAGGCCAGAGAAGTGTCAGTAAGTAGTGTGCCAAAGAAAGGTGGCACAGACTGGCCAGTGTTAAGTGTAGTGAGTAAAGGAGCACTGTCCTGGGCGGTGCCTGGCTATGCCAAGGAATCCCAGAAATTATTGTGAGAGGCCTGGCTGGACGAGGCACTGTCCCATGCCCCAAAGAGGCTGGTTCACCATCAGCGTGCCGGTCTTTCTTCCATTGGGACTAGGGTGAGCCTTTGAAGGAAGAAGGCTGGCAAATGAGTTTCGCAACCTGGATGGCCTGGAGCCTTGGGAACCAAGGTCTATGCTAGTCCTGCAGCTCAGCCCTTGATGCAGCCATCCAGCGGAGCTGAGGAGCGTGGACTTTGCTGTGAGGTGTGGAGGGTGGGGAGGAGGGAAGGTGAGGGAGCCAGAGCCCCTGTGAGCCGGTCCTGGAACATTGCTGGGTGTAGGCCAGGCCCAGGGGGGCCCTATGCCAGGGAGAGGCACTTCCTGCTCTGCTCAGAGGCTGGTCTGACCACATCATTCCTGTGCTTCAGCACCTCCCTGGTCTCCCCATTGCCTGCGTTCTCTTCAGAGCCCTCCAATGTTAGCCCCAACATGTCCTTGGTTGGTTGGCTGCTTGTGCTGGTGATTGAACACAGGGCATTCACACTAAGATGTATTCCCAACTCTGATTTTAGTTTTTACTTTGAGATGGGATTTCACCAAGTCACTAAATGCATAGGCTAGGCTCAAATTTCTGATCCTCCTGCTCACCCTCCCAGGGTGCCGGGGTTGCAGGCGTGTATCACTGCCCCCACTTCCAACTCTACACATTTTGAGACTCAAAGCCTTCCCAAGCACAAACCTGTTCTCCCTATCCAAGTTCCTAGATGTCTAGAAATGGAGAGTAGGAGCCTATCTCACTTGGGGAAGTCTTTTTAGTTCCATCTGTTCAGCTTGGAAAGGAACAGACCCCAGGGATGACTTCCTGTGCCTTCAAGCAGCTGGTCCAGGACAAAAAAGCATCTATATCCAGGGGCCCTGAGGGACCCAGCTAAGAAGCATCGAGTGGGAGGAATGGAAGGCCACAGAGCTGGACGTGAGAAGTGCTCTTTCAGAATAAATGGCTGCCATGCCAGCCCTGCCCTCAGGCTGAGCTGAGATGGTGATTCAGACTGGGTGTGGTAGCACACCCCTGTAATCCCAGTGCTTGGGAGGCTGAAAACAGGAGAATCACTCTGAGTCCAATCTGTGTAGTGAGACCTTGTAGACCCTGTACTAAACATGTTTAAAAAAAAAAAAAAAAAAAAAAAAAGGCTATCCTTTCTCCAGTATTATGTGTTTAGCTCCTTTGTCAAAAACCAGGTGACTGTGACCAGAGTTGTCTCTACATTGGCTATTATGTTACATAGATCTATGACTTGGTACCTTTGTGGCATAATTTGAAATCTAGTGGTGCCGCTTGCGTTGTTGTTGTTACTGAGGATTGTTTTTATGGTTCTGAGTGTCTTTCTGGTTCTATATGAACTTTATGATTGTTTCTCCAGTTCTATGAGGAGTGCTGTTGGGATTCTGTTGGGGATCACATTAAATCTTATGAATCAGTTTTAAAAGTATGGCCTTTTGGTAACGTTGGTTCCACCTGTTCAGGAGCAAGGGCTGTCTTTCCATTTTTTCTTTTCTTTTTTTTTTTGTCTTTTTGAGACAGGGTCTCACTGTGCAGTTCAGGCTGGCCTTGAGCTCATTTTTGTAGCCCAGGTTGGTCTCGAACTCACACTGATCCTCCTGCCTCAGCCTCCCGAGTGCTGGGATTACAGGCGTGCGCCACCACACCCGGCTTGTCTTTCCATTTTGTCATATCTTCCTCAATCTCCTTTTCCAGAGTATTCTAGTTTTTTGTTTTTGTTTTAGAATATGTGAAATATTTAATCCTTTCTTTATAGGTTGCTAGATCACTTCTGATTAAGAAAACTGTAGAAAGTTAGTAACTGCCACAAGTGATGCCAGATGGTGGCATGTTGTCAGTTTTCTGCAGAGGGCTGCTTTGCAGAATGTCTGAAGGCACTGCTCAGGGTCTCGCCTCACACTTGCTGGAATCACTTGTGGCAGATTTTAGTCCACAGGTCGCTTTTCTCCATACTTCTTTGTAAACTCTTCAGCATTCTTACAAAATTGTTTATATTCCTTAGGTATTCTTCAGCTAGGTCAGCCCAGAGCAGGTGCTCAGGCTGGGGGGTCGTTCACCAGTGCTATGGGGGACTGAATTATTTGGTTGGTCTTGGTCGCTGGCTTCCAGTTCTCAGCACTGATTACCAGCAGGCAAACTTGCCCTTTTTCATCAATGTTTGGGTAATATATCTTTTTTTTTTTTTTTTTTTTTTTTTTTCCTGTACAGAGGATTGAACTCAGGATCCTTTGCTTGCCAGGCAGGCGCTTATTCTACTGAGCTATCTCCCTGGCCCTAGATCTTTGTTTTAAATGTGATTTTCAGTGGTTTAAATGGATACTCTGCTGGAAAGTTGATTTCAATTCTAAGGCCCCCTTATCATATGGAGGGTTGTCTGAAACAATAAGCCCTTGCCAATTCAATAAATTAGCATCATCAACCTGGATGTTACAGGTGGAAGTTTTTTATTCCCCATTTGCTGATCTCTTCAAGCTCCATTTTCAGGCTCCTGATGGCTGCCATCTTGGATCTGGTGCTGCTGC
>PVJA010008792.1:26959-63178 GCA_004027025.1 Myocastor coypus
CTTGAGCTCACTTTTGTAGCCCAGGCTGGTCTCGAACTCGCACCGATCCTCCTGCCTCAGCCTCCGGAGTGCTGGGATTACAGGCGTGAGCCACCATGCCCGGCTTCTAATTTTTCTTAATGCTGTTGTTTTCCTAATTTTTTTCTGAATGACTTCACATTGGTGTACAGGAACACTACTCATTTTTGCATGTTGATTTTGTGTGCTGCAGTCAAAATGTAAATACACAAGAAGGTGATTTTTATTTTTATTTTTATTTTTTATTTTTTTTGGGACCGGGGTTCGAACTCACGACCTTGCACTTGCCCAGCAGGCACTTGTGCCTCGGAGCTATCTCCCCAGCCCCAAGAAGGTGATTTTTAAAAAAATCCATATATCCTACCAGTTAGATGGCTATGATGAACATGAGCATTTCCTCAGCTTTGATACTCAGATGTGTATGTGTGCCTGTGTGTCCTGCTATTATTATTTTTTTTTTTGTGGAGGACCGGGGTTCAAACTCACGACCTCGCACTTGCCCAGCAGGCACTTGTGCCTCGGAGCCATCTCCCCAGCTCCCTAAGGGATGTTTTTTTTTTTTTTTTTGTTTTGGAGTACCAGGGATTGAACTCAGGACCTTATGCTTGCCAGAAAGGACCGTATGCCATTGAGCTATTTCCCCAGCCCCATGTCCTGCTATTATTGAGCGACAGAACTCACAGACTGCCTTGTCATACACAGTCTGTCATTTATCCTGAAGAACAAGCTGACAAAGATGAGATCATGTTGACATTTTACAGGTGAGGAAAAGCAAGCTTGCAAAATTTAAGCAGGTACACAACGTGCTCAGATTGTAATTTCTGAAAGTTTACCTTGAGGACATTGCATAGGATGGTCTGGAGGCTGGATGAAGATTCACTGGCTGGGAGTGTGGTCTCCAGGGGACCTAAGCTGAGCAGCCTCGGGGCTGTCCTGCTGCTCTTCCCTCTCCAGGAACCTGTTTTCACTGGAAAAAACTGAGCCATTGGCAAGAAACTAGAAATGATACAAGTTCACATTCACTGAATGTACATATGCGTGTGCATGGGTGTGTGCATGGGTGTGTGTGTGAGTGTGTGTGTTCCTGAATCTTCAGGATGAGTTACATATATCTTAGCCCTTTACCCCTTATTTAAAATTTCTTTTAAAATAGAATATTTATCACATAACCTCAACTTCAATAAATTTAATATTGCAGTGATATTTTCATCAAATATACTGTTCTTTTTCCAATAAGTCAAATAATGGCCATTCCAATGTTTTTCACACCCCATTATGGGATCCATTCTGTGCTGAGGTATCTAATTCCTTTTTTCCCAGGGGATAAGTCTGAGTTAGGCAGAAGGGGGCCCAGGACTACTTCCTCTGATCACAAGCTCCCAGAACAAATACGTGAACCCCCTGTGCCAGGAGCCTGGGCTGGCTGCATTTGCTAGTTTGCCCAAGGTGACCTAGGGAGCCCTGTGTCCATCTCCATGGCAGCTGCTCACTTTACAGCCTTGTAAAGTAATATTGGTGACCACCACTGTGCCTTTGCTCAGTCACAATTAAAGGGGTCCCAGAGAGGCCACCACCAGTGGTTTAGCCGAGAGTTGCAGCCCATGCTTAACATGGTCAAGGCCCTAATTTTGATGCCCCAAATAAAAAAGAAAATGGTACTTTTCATAGTCAGCAAGGTGAGGAAAGAGAGGAAGCAGAGAGTTCCCTGAGTCTACTCTGTTCTGGAAAGTTCGTCTGTAAAAAGTCCTGAGACTACTGATTCTTTGGGGTCAAGAACCATGTCTTATATTCACCATACAGGCAGCACCTTAAAAAGGGTCTGTCCCATGGATGCCTCATGGATATTTGTTCAGTGGATGGATATGGGCCTGTACTCTTCTCTGCTGACTTCTACTTGACAGGGACAGAGGTCTGGGAGCATCCTGGTGGATGTCTTGTCCATCTGAGGGTGGGCAGTGGGCAATGGCTACATTGGCCTGAGCCTGAGCATGGTTATTGTTTTATTACAGCTATTTGATGTGCAGAAGGAATGGCTGGTTCTACCAATCCCAGGTTTCTGTGACTTTGCTAGTGTGTTTGTTCCTTGGCCCCAGGAAATCCAAGTCAATGGGCGGCATTGGAAATCAGCTTCAAGACCATGTGGCAGGGAGCACAAGACCTGGGTGTCTCTATTGAAACCTGTACAGGAATTCTCAGTAGGATAGGGAGGGAGATGCCCTGTCTTTAACTGAGCACTCACCACTATAGTCACCTTTTCAAAGAGCGCAGGGTGATGGATATTGGTGTATTCACAAAGCTGTGTGACTGTCATCACTACCCAATTTCAAAATAATTTAATCACTCCCAAAGGAAACTCCATATTCATTAGCAGTCACTCCCATTGTCATCTGTTCCCAGCCGTGGCAGCTACTAATCTGCCTTTTGTCTCCATGAATTTATTTACTCCAGATTTTCACGTGCATCAATCAGGACTCTACATAGCACATGCAGAAATGGGTTAATTTGCTCAAGCACCGAAACTGCATCTGTACATAGTCCAAGTGGTGCGACAGAGTCTGGCTTTTTGTTGTTCTTTTGACAGGGTCTCACTGTGCTGCCTTAGGCTGGCGTCAAACTCCTGGGCTCCAGGGACCAAGGGTTCAGCTTCCTCCAGAGGCTATAGACAGGTGCATACCGCAGTGCTCAGCTACCATGCGCCTTTTTTTTTTTTTTTTTTTTCTAGTTGAGCTTACTCTAATTTTTTCAAAACAGAGAACTCCGATTTCATTCTATAACACTCCCTTCACATATTTCAGATTTTCTTTAACCAAAACAAATCCAATGTCAACCAGGTTAGGTAGAGTTATCGAATTCATTAAATGTTAGGGAATGATTTAAGCAAATAGAATAACTTCTGCTGAAAGGTTGTCCTACAAGATATTGGACATTTATGTTACAAAGGTTATAATCAAGTTATAGTTCAAGATTTATTCATTTATCATTTTTATTCAGCTGACGTTTATTACACACACGAACACTGTGAGTGGTCTTGTGCCTTCACTTATACCACCATGTATTTATTTGCACCATGGAACAAGCTGTGTGTTGTCAGAGCATTGAGCTATTTTATTTTGTGTTCCCCAAAGCTGTACCTTTTTTTGGATACAGAGTCTCA
This sequence comes from Myocastor coypus, assembly GCA_004027025.1. Classification (NCBI taxonomy): domain Eukaryota; kingdom Metazoa; phylum Chordata; class Mammalia; order Rodentia; family Myocastoridae; genus Myocastor; species Myocastor coypus. Next base: position 30,132 of record PVJA010008792.1, read on the forward strand.
CTACACAGTTCAGATTTATAGTAATCCTCCTGTCTCAGTCTTCCCAGTGCTGGGACTACAGGCATGCACCACCATGCCCAGTTTTGGGGCACACACAGCATTCCCACGATTCCAGAGCCAACAGGTGTGTAGTACTGGGGATCAAACCCAGGTCTTTGCACTTACCAAGGAGTTGCTTAGACCACTGAGCTATCTCCCCAGCCCCTGTACTTTTTTTTTGTTAGTACGTGTCTGCAGTACTTTCTATGTTAAAGTAAAATAGAAATCAGAATTGCACACTATCACAAGAACTGATATTTAGATTTTAGTCCATGCTTTGTCAATAGTTATGTTACTCTATTCCATGCAAATAGTATGTTAATATACATTAAAATTTCCCACACACTAACATTTCTTACCTGTCCTCTTTATCATTGCTAAGTCATGTCTACACTTTGTGTATTATGTGGCCTTTTACTTTGGTTTCTTTCACTTGGCATAATATTTTCAAGGTCATTCATGGTGTAGCACGTCATTGGTCCTTCAGTGCTTTCTCTGGCTGGGGAACACCCCGCAGCCCAAATGCACAATGTTATTATATATCCATCCACCACTGGACAGTGGGACTGTGCTCACCATGGAGCTGTCGTGAGTAATGCCACTGCAGAAGTGGGTGAACAATGTCTCTGGAGGTCTGTGTCTTACTCTTTCTTCAGTGTACATCTAGGGTGGAATTGCTGGCCCTGTAGTAGCAGAGTTTAATCTTCCAAGAAACTGGCAAGCTCTTTCCCTGGGGCTGCACCTCAGCACATCTCTGCACTCGTGCTGCCTTTGTAGGTCTGCCCACCTGCTGTAGGCTGGGCACTCTGTAGACCTTTGGCCCTTCAGCTTCTTGGTCTTTACACCAACCTGAGAAATACCTATTGTTTCCTCCAATCTCCCGAGGAGGACACTGAGGCTCAAAGAAGAGAAGACTCCTCCACCTCCACCCCAGGACCACGTGAGGAGTGGCGGAGCCTGGATTCACAGCAGCTCTGGCCCTTAGGTTTGCTTGGTTCCTCAGTGACTGCTGATGAGCTGACTGTCCAGATGCTAATGTCACATTAGTCTTCTCTCCAACTCTCTGGGCACTGTTTTGCAGACAGGAAAGTTGGACCCCCACTACCCCAAGGTCTGTGGGCACAGAGGGAACATCTTAGACATCAAGTGGAACCCTTTCAATGACTTCGAGATCGCCTCCTGCTCTGAAGATGCCACGGTGAGTGTCAGCCAGGCCTGCTCGTGTGGCCTAGAGGGGGGTGTAGGGGCGTCTGCATTCTCCTTGGGGAGACCCCGACGACTTCATCACTGAAGTGAGGTTACTGTGGAAGGGGCAGAAGAGAGATAGATGAGAAGGTTGGGGTGCTTAGGGTTAGGGCACAGGAGCCACTCTTTCGGGGCCTGGACCACCTATCACATGAGCACTGTAGCTACGAGCCATTTAATGAAGATCCCATGAGAGCTGTGTGGCAGCGGGAGCCCAACCTCCAGAGAAACTGTAAGATGCTGGGAGGGGGATCTTTTCTTATTTTAGGGGCATCTTTATAGTCATCAGAATCTATTAAGCCTCACAGGCAGTGGAAAAGTGAACCATGAAAGGAAAGAATATGAATATAAACCCCATACTGTCCCAAAGGTCCATCCTACCAGCTGCTCTTAGGACAAGGTTTTGCTGGGTTGCCAGGGTGGCCTCAAGCAGTCTTCCCACCTCAGCTTCTGAAGTAACTGGGGCTACAGGTGTACCCCGGAACACCCAACTGCCATCAATGTTTTCAAGCTCCTATTCTGTACCAGGAACATGGTTCCTGTCCCCGCAGTTTAGTATTAACTTACTTGAAATTCATTCTGTATAATGTATTCGTTCTGCTTCTAAAATATAATAATTGTGGCTTAAGATAAAGCACATAGAGGTGATCATCTAATTAAAATAAGGACAAAGGTCATAGGACCATTCCTGAGGACCCACTGGGTTTTTTGTTGCTTGTTTTTCTGTTTTTGAGACTGGATCTCATTATGTAGCCCAGGCTGGCTTTGAACTCACAATGATCCTCCTGCCTCAGCCTCCTGAGTGTGGGGATCACAGGTGCACATCACCATGCCCGGCTACCCATGGTTTTCCTGAATTAATTAATTAATTAATTAATTTTTAATGTATTTAGTACAGGGTCTATAGGATCTTACTACACAGATCAGACTTGTAGTGATCCTTCTATTTTCAGCCTCCCAAGTGCTGGGATTACAGGCATGCACCACCATGCCCAGACTCAGTGATATCTCAGTGCACCCCAGGAGCAGGGCTGACAGGGCATGTGGTCCTGGAGATCAAAGCCTGGTCCCTGCACTTGCCTAAGCAGGTGCTCTAATCCGATGAGCTGTCTAGCCATCCCTGTTTTCTGGATTTTAACAGCACTTATCTTTTCAGCCTTCCTCACAACTCCATAAGGTAGGGTATTTTTCTGATGGAGAACCCAGAGATCAGAGAGGTACAGGAACTTTCCCAAATTACAGTTTGTAGGAGGCAGCCCTGGCTTCAGACTGGGGTGGACTTGACTCCAGAGCCTGTTCTCTCTCTCCTGAGCTCTGCCACCTACCTCAAGAGCAACAGCCAGAGCCGCAGATGGAGAAACGAAGGAAATCCCAGAAACACCAGCTGTGTGGGGTAGCAGCGCTGAGTTCGTGCTTGATTGATTTTGTAGAGCTGGGGATTGAACCCAGGTCCTTGCATTTGCCAGGCAAATGCTTATTCTACTGAGCTATATCCCCAGCTCCCTGAGTTCTTGCTTTAGCTCCAAGTTGTCTGGTAGCTAAGGTAAAAAAGGGAATTATAATCTTACTGCTGAACCTTCTGTCAGGAAAGGAAATGGAAGTTTTGTTTCTTTTTTTTTTGGACGTGTCAATATGTAGCCCAGGCTGGCCTCAAACTCATGATCCTCTCCCATCAGCCTTCTGAGCTAGGAGTATAGACGTGCAGCTCAGAAATCCAAAAATTCTAGACAATTTGTGTCAGTGTCCGTATGGAAAATTGCTGAGAAACATCAAGGACAGTTTCACCAAAGGGGTAACCAGGCCTTATTTATGGAAGCAGGTTCTGTCCCAGTGCAAGCAGGCATCTGGCAGGATGTCACGCATCCTGCATTGCCTCCCTCCTGTAGTACTTGCCCTCTTGGGCCTGCTTTGAGGCTCCTGAAAACTCTTTATTATAAAGACCAAGAAGGGGAGGGGAGGAGATGGGAGGGGATGGGAGAGGAACTTCTGACCTACTGGCATCCCTTCCTAGATGCACCAGGAATCAGGCAGCTGACACGATTAAGATTTCAGTGGCAAGCCGGGCATGGTGGCGCATGCCTGTAGTCCCAGCACTTGGGAGGCTGAGGCAGGAGGATCAGTGTGAGTTCGAGACCAGCCTGAGCTACAAATGTGAGCTCAAGGCCAGCCTGAACTGCATAGAGAGACCCTGCCTCAAAAAGGCAAAAAAAAAAAAAAAAAAAAAGATTTTAGCGGCAGCAGATTCCTTTCATAACTTCATTTAGGACCCGTGGCAGGGATGTGCCTGAGCCTTGGGAAGTGTGGGGGGCTGTGCTTCCTCTGCTGGGGTGTGCCTGTACCTCCAAGCAGAACAGCCCAGAGCCTGTCCCACCAGAGCAGCTCCATGTGCACATCTCTCACCAGCCACTCTCTGCAGCCTGCTCTACTCCAGGCATAGCTCATGTCCTAGACCCAAAAGCACAGTTGTTTGCTTGAGAAACTTGTAAACAGGTAAACCTTGGTTTGCAAGTAGAGTTTGTTCAAGAAACATGTTTGTAATCTGAAGCACATATGTATCGTCAAAGCAAATTTCCTCAGCACGAGGGCCAGGTGTTCAATTTCCCCAAGCCTGCCAGGCAGCCCTGCCCCCAGGGCACGCTGAGATGGCAATTGAGACTGGGCATGGTGCCGCACACCTGTAATCCTAGCTCTTGGGAGGCTGCAAAGCTCCAGATCACTACGAGTCTGATCTAACAGTGAGATGTTGAGAACCCTGTAGACCTTTCCCTAAAAGATACAAAAAAAAAAAAAGCAAATTTCCTCATAAAAAATAATGAAATATGACCAGGGAGATAACTCAGTGGGTTAAGTTCCTGCCTGGCAAGCATAAGGACCCTGGTTTGACCTCTGGTACCACATGCTGGCCGCTGAACCGGGAGTGGTGACACACATCTGTAGCCCCAGCACCGAGGAGGCTGACACAGGAGGAGCTCTATAGCAAGACCCTGTAACAAATAAATAAAATACTAAAAAAATTTTAAAGTAATGAAATAAATCCATAACCCAAAAATATTCATATAAAATGATTATAACCTTGTATTAGAATACAAAATAATAAAGAAACATGAAGCTGGGCATGGTGGCGCATGCCTGTAATCCCAGCACTTGGGAGGCTGAGGCAGGAGGATCGGTGCGAGTTCGAGACCAGCCTGGGCTACGAAAGTGAGCTCAAGGCCAGCCTGAACTGCATAGTGAGACCCTGTCTCAAAAAGACAAAAAAAAAAAAAAAAAAAAAAAAAAAAAAAAAAAAAAAAAAAAAAAAAAAAAAAAAAAAAAAAAAAAAAAAAAAAGAAAGAAACATGAGCAAATTAACTGTCACTTACCTTTGAAAACCTTTGTGGGTGGTTATGAGGGAGACAGAGAGGGGTTATTGTGTAGGAGGACTTTCATTACCACTAAGGGAATCACTGCTGTCTGCTCACTCTGGAATCTTTCTTTTTGTGGAACTTTAGCAGGGAACCTATCCAATGACACTACTTGTTTGTCTCCTTTTGAGGATTTCCTGGAAATGTAATATGGCATTGTCATTAAACAGGTTCATCACTCGCACTGCTACAACTTTAGAAATTTTGTAGTTTTCCACATTGTACGAATCTCCCTAATCACATGGAAGCGAGGGAGTGCCTTGCCTTTTCTCCTCCTCTGCAGATGAGAACTCCTCCATAACCTCTTGCTATAGGGAGATGATCACCCACAAGCCCCACAAGCCTGCAGAGGGAAAGAGGGAGACAGACAGGCAGGCAGAGAGAGGGAACCGCTGGTCCAGGCGTGAGCATGTGACTTTTAGCATCAGGTACACTCACGTTGCGAGACAACACTGGTTTATCAAGTTGAAATCTATTAATAATGTTTACCATTCTTATGGAGCAGTCGCAGAAAAAGGTATTTACAAGTCAAGATTTTACTATGCCTCAAAAGGAGGCAGTGCACCCAGCTGTGGAGGGGTAGCAAGAAGCAGTGCGAGAGCACCATCCAAGGCTCCGTCTCCAGAGCACCACCCAAGCCTCCATTCGTGCCCCGTCTTTGCACGGCAGCTTCCCTGCAATCTCAGACAGCACTTCTCTGGAAGGAAGCTTCAGCCCCTCCTCCTCCCTGTGAGGTACCGACCTTTGGCCCCATCCATCCAAGGCTCCTGGTTTTTGGTCCCTCCTCTTCCAGGCAATCAATGATACTTCCTCACACCAACAAGTTCTTCTCTGCTCCAGAGTTCGTTCTGTGGCCTCAGTGCCTGAGGATGCAGCACAAATCCTTCTTCCCAGCATTCAGGGCTCTGCTATGAGATCTTAGGAAAAGGAAAGGGAATACACTAAGTTTGGAGGGGAATTCTAGGCCGAATGTGGCTTGGCGTCCAGCCTGGAAGATAGCCCAACAGCCCACCCACCTGCCCACCACCTCAGGCCATCAGGATGGCAGAGAGCTGAGCACAGGCAGGCTGAAGCAGCAGGACGAAAGTGTGAAGCCAGCCCGGGTATCTTAGTGAGATCCAGTCTGAAAAAATAAAATGTTGGTAAAGCTTCCCTGGGGAAGGGATTTGAAGCATAGGCTCACTTCAGGTCAAGGTAGCTGCTGCTCCAGCCAGAGGACCTTGGTAAAGCTCCTGTCCCTCTGGTTGCCTTTCCACTGTGGAGTAGGTAAAACAGCATGCCCTGAATAACCTGGCCCATGTGTCTCCTGCCAGATCAAACTCTGGGACATTCCTAAGCAGCTGCTAGCAAGGAACCTCACAGACTACAGGAAGGAGCTGGTGGGCCACGCACGCAGAGTGGGCCTCATAGAATGGCACCCCACAGCTGCCAACATCCTCTTCAGCTCCGGCTACGACTACAAGGTGGGTCTGAGGCCTCCCCAGCAAAGCCACTGCATGTGGATAGCTTGAGACAAGAGAAGCATCCTCTCCTCTGTTCCAGAGACTAGAAATCCCAAGGCAAGGTACCAAGTGGCCATATAGAGCCCTGGAGCAGTGGTCATCAGTGCTGGCCCCTGGCCGGCAACACCATCTCCTCAGGCTCCACCTCTGCCTTCGCGTGGCTGTGTCCTTGTGTGGCCTCTCTTATAAAGGCACCCTAATTCTTATGACCTAAACTATGTCTGCAAAGACCTTACCTCCAGATAAAGTCACATCTGAGTTTTGGGTGGACTTTTATTTTGGGAGCATGAGTGACCCATTGCAGTCTACCCAGAGGGCAGGGCTAAGACCTTAGACTTCCCTGATCCAGGGACTGGATGTTCCTCTAGCTCATTCTCCAACTGGCCTGGTGACCTGAGAATGTCCTGGTGCCTTCTCTAGGCCTGTGTCTCCTGGTCTGTAGGTATATGGGGGGACCACAGCAGTGTTTTGTCATCTTTTTCTTTCTTGCCTGTTGGGCCTTACAGAGGTACCTCGGGGGCTCCATGATGGATTAAAAGGTGGGGCGGGAGCTGTTCGGGGGCTCTGGGCTCTCCTCTGCCTTCTAATCAGAAGCTCTCTTTGTCCATACAGGAGGTGTGTGCAGGGCTAATGTGCGATGCTAGGCCAGGTATTGTGCACACGGCTGCAGGGGTTGCCGTTTGCCGCTTAGGCTGTGGGCTTAAACTGCTGCCGTGCAGTGCCCAGCCCGTGCAACTAAGCCCTGCAGCCCTGGTTGTCCATGCAGAGTGGAAAACGCTGCCACTGTTTGCACACAGCTCCTCCCCTCCATTTGCTGGCTCCCCAGCATAAATGTTTTCTTGCTCAAAGGCAGATGGTATTTTCCTCTCACTATAGTACAGCTGGGCTCCCGGCTGCCCCCTCTGCCCCATGCAGCCTCCACAGTGCATCTGTCCCCCTCCCACCCCCATCACTGAGGCTCCTGGGCCAGGCTACCAGCTGCGCTGCCCTCCCAGGAATACCGTGTTTCCCTGAAGTCCATGAGTCACTGCAGGACTGGGGTGGGGTAGCCACCGCCTGTGCTCAGAGCCAGCACTCTGCCTGCAGGTGATGATCTGGAACCTGGACACAAAAGAGTCTGTCATCATGAGCCCTGTGAGAACCATCTCTTGTCACCAAGACATGATCCTGTCCATGTCTTTCAACACCAACGGCAGCTTGCTGGCCACCACCTGTAAAGATCGAAAAATTCGGGTTATAGATCCTCGGCTCGGGACAGTCCTACAGGTCAGTGCTGGGATGGGGTCTGGCATGGGGGCTGAGAAGTGGGGGCCAGGTGGAGCTGGGGCAGTTCTGAGAACCAGATGGCATGCTAGTGGCTTCTGAGGTCAGAGCCCTTGTAGGTGACATCCTCGGCTGCCCTCTATACACCACTGGAAAATAAGATGTGTTTGTTCCATTTCTCAGATGGATAAAGTCAGGCCAAAGAGAGAGGAAGGGACTCTCTTGCATTGCGAGCAGGATTTAAATCTCTCAACTCTAAAGCTGGTCCGTGTGCTCTGCTTGGGCCCAGGGGTCAGGAGACAGAGGCAGCATTGTCTGTCCACTGAGTAACCTTGAACTTTCTGTTCGCTGAATCTGCACCTGCTCAGCAGCAGCAGTGGCCATTAGTCTGTCCTGTCAAAGGTCTAAATAGGACCGCCAGGTGACAGCATGCATCCAGTCTGTGCACGGGGTGCTCAGTATGCTTTCATCAGGAGCGTGGTGCAGACAAAGGTTCACTGCATCCTAGCAGGGAGAAACAACTCAGCGCAGGTCAGGAGTGCACCATGTGATAAGGGGTCCAGGTGGGCATCCTGGCAGTGGGGTCAGAACCTCCAAGCCACCTGCCGTCTGAGTCCCCTCCTGGCATCTGACCACTAATCGCACATGTCTGCCCAGGAAGCCAGCTACAAGGGGCACCGGGCCAGCAAGGTGCTGTTTCTGGGGAACCTGAGGAAGCTGCTGTCCACAGGCACATCACGCTGGAACAACCGGCAGTTGGCTCTGTGGGACCAGGTGGGTCTGCGGGCACCCCCTCCCTGCCATCACCCCTTGGGCAAGCCCAGGCCGGGTGCATCCCGTCTTGGGAGGAGAGAGATGCAGAGGCCTCAGTAGAGGCCCTGATGGAGCAGCTAGAACACAGCCCTGGGGGTAGCACTAAAGGGAATCCATGGTGGGGGGGCAGGGCCTCCCTGTGTTGAGTCTCCTGCTGGGAGTAAAACAGGTGGGGGCAGGCAGGATGTCATGTGCCTATAATCCCAGCACTTTGGAGGCCGAGGCAGGGGTGTGGCAAATTTCAGGCCAGCCTGGGCCTACACAGTCAAATCAAAACCAAAAATAGCGGTTGGAGGAGGCGCACAGTCAGACCCAGTGTGTCAAAAGTGACTGAAGTTCAGAATGCTGGCAAACAGATAGCCGAAGTTTTAGTGCCTTTAAAATTCCTTTTCTGGTTGGGGAGATAGCTTAGCAGTTTAAGTGCCTGCCTGGCAAGATGAAGGACCCAGGTTCAATCCTCAGTACTTCATGTCTTGCCAGATCTGCATAAACCCAGCCACCAAAACCAGTGTGGTGATGCATACCTGTAATCCCAGCACTGGAGAGACTGAGAAAGGAGGATCACTGAGTTTAGGCTGCATAACAAGACCCTATAGCAAATAAATACATAAATAAACCTTTTAAAAATAAAAATAGGGCTGGCGAAATGGTTCAGTGGTCTAAAGCTTAGGCAACTGCTGGGACCGCAGTTTGATCCTGGGCACCATATGCTGTGCCAACCCCACCCTCAGGGCAGGCTGAGCCGGTATGAAAAAAAGAAAAGAAAAAAGAATTTGACAAAAAAAAAAAAAAAAAAAAAAAAAAAAAAAAAAAAAAAAAAAAAAAAAAAAAAAAAAAAAAAAAAAAAAAAAAAAAAAAAAAAAAAAAAAAAAAAATATATATATATATATATATATATATATATATATATATATATATATATATATATATATATTTCTCTGTGCGATAATAGCCCACAGATTGGGCCTCCCCCCATCCGCCATCCCACCTCTGGATTCATGCACAAGATCAGACACTCTGCCACACACACACACCCCAAGCCCCACAGCAGCAATTCTGATCTCAGGAGACTCAGTAGCCGTCCTGGTGTCCCATCCCTGCAGGATGACCTCTCGGTGCCCCTCACAGAGGAGGACCTAGACGGCTCCTCCGGCGTGTTGTTTCCCTTCTATGACCCGGACACCAACATGCTCTACGTGGTTGGAAAGGTCAGCCTGGCTGGCTCGGGAGGGAGCGGTGGCTGTCTGGGCCCCTGAGGCAGGAGCAGAAATATCCCAGGCTGCTGGGGCCCTTGGGGACAAATGACAGTGGCTGGCCACTCTTTGCTCTAATGCTAACGAGACTGGCACCAGGGCTATAGCTGGTCCCCAAACGCTTGTCCTTCCACCTTTGAAACTGAGGGCCCTGCCCCACAGGGCCATTCTGAACTTGGGCAGAGCAGATCTTCCCAGGGTAGGCTCTCCCACAGCTGGCATCCCTGGCCCTTACCTGTCAAGGCCAGGAACATACCCTCCCCGTCTTCTGGTCATGACAACCAGAAATATTCCTCAGGGCTGAGATTCTGACCTCTGGGTGGCTTTTGGGTGGGAGTGGGATTTGGGTGTTTTCCTAAAGCCTCTGGCTTATAGGGCTGACAGTGGGTTTTGCATTATAGTTGGGGGCACTGAAAGTTAAAATGAAGACTTCTTTGTCTGTGCCTTGGTGACAGGCTCTGAGCTCTCTGGCATCCCCAGTGAGATGTGGGTTTGCGAGCTGCTCCCTCTGTGAAAGCCAGAGGAGGTTGCTGGACCTTGAGGCCCACGCACTGCTGTGGCTCAGCTCTGAGTCTTGCCTGCTCTCTTAGGGGGATGGGAACATCCGCTACTACGAGGTGAGCGCTGACAAACCTCACCTGACCTACCTGACTGAGTTCCGCTCCCACAACCCACAGAAGGGGATTGGTGAGTGGGGTGCCTGGGCCTCTTGGAAATAGGCTTCTGGGGCCATCAGAATCCATTTTCTGATGCTAACACAGGACCATCAACTGGGTGCATTCCCACAAGTGAACTGTGTTTGGGCTCATCCTTGTGCAAATCCAAGATCAAGGGGCCACGCCTGGTCAGGGCCCCTCCTGCTAGCAGAGCCTAGGCAGCCAGGAGCCTCACAAGATGAGACAGGGGGCAGATGTCTCTTTTTGCATCACTTCCTCTTACAAAGCCATCACCATTCAGTCATGGTGGTTCCACCCTGAGGACTTTATCCAATCCTGAGGGAGGCTTCTCTAGGACTCATAGTTAGATTGAGTCCTGCCCTCAACGCTTCATGGTGGGAGTAGAGTTTCAATACCTGAACTCTTGGGGACACCCTCAGATTGTTGCAGGTCTAACTTGAGGCATACAGCAGTACACAGCAGCGAGCCAGAGCCATAGGGTGCTTCCCTAGGGTGGTACTATCTGAGGAACTGAAAGAAGAAGCAGAGGGAACCCCACCTGGGAGAGAGGAAGGGTGCCTGGCGAGGCCAAGGAGTTGCAACATAGCCAGGAGATGAAAGCTATTGACCTAAAAAATAAAGCCTAGACAGCAATCCCTGCCTCCCCCTTTAGTACCCGCGATTGAACTCAGGACCCTGTGCTTGCTAGGCAAGCACTTAGTCTACTGAGCTGTCTCCCTGGCCCAAAAGCAGAGGCCCCATCATGACTAGTTATTTGGTTATAATCTGTTTACTGAGGAAAGGGGGGGGGAGGAAGGGCAGTCCCTGTGGGGACAGACTGGCTTTGCCCCCACGTGCCAGATCCACGTACCGTTGTCCCAACCAGGACTTCTTGACACCCCTTGGCTGTCTACAGGTGCCATGCCAAAGAGAGGTCTTGATGTGTCCTCATGCGAGATCTTCCGCTTCTACAAGCTGATCACAACCAAAAGCCTCATTGAGCCGGTATCCATGATTGTGCCCCGGCAGGTAAGGGTGGTGGAACCATCAGGGTGGGAGACAAGGAGCTTACAGAAGACAGCCTCTGGGCTGTCAGGGCCGCAACAACCCAGCCCATGCCTTGAGGGCAGCCTCAGGGAGGCTGGGGCCCACTGCTTCAAGGGAAGATCCTTCTCAGGGTCACCACCAGGCATCCTGGGCCTCACTTAGCTCCACTTTTGAGCTGCCATGATGTTGGGCAAGTCCCTTTGCTCTTTGGGTCTGCGTTTCCTCAGTTCAGCAGAACCGAGGCTGTTCCTTGGAGGAGTCTGGACTCTCAGCTGCCTGCTGTCCCCTCACTGTCCTCATTCTCCTGCAGTCGGAATCCTACCAAGAGGACATCTACCCACCGACAGCAGGGGCCCAGCCCTCCCTGACGGCCCACGAGTGGCTCAGTGGGATAGACAGAGGTGAGGAAGGCCAAGAATGACAACTGTGATGGGAAAGGAAGTCCCAGTGGCCCCGAGTGCTCTAGGGGTCAGAGGGATTGGCCTGTATTTTGATTTCCTGTATTTTCAAAGGACAGTTCTTTGATAGTCAAACCTCAGTGACTAAATGGTCACATACAAGACTAAGAGGGTAGGGCTTGGCCCAAGTGGCTCAGACAGCTCTTCCACAATGCTTGCACCAGCCCACACTCCCACCAGCAGAGAAGAAGGGTTTCCTTTCCCCACATCTCTACCAGCATTTGTTATTGGTTGGCTTCTTGATAACAGCTTTCTAGAGATGGAATCTTATTTTATTATATTTGCAGAACCAGGGATTGAACTCAGGCCCTTGCCTTGCCAGGGAAGTATTTATTGTACTGAGCTATCTGCCCAGACCCCAGAATCTCAGCACTTAAATTTGCACCTCTCAAATAACTAGTGATTTTGAACATTTTTCCTCTATTTATTTGACATTTCTACTTATTTACCTGAGAAGTTTCTATTCACTTCAGAGGCCCATTTTTTAATTGAGTCTTTAAATTTGGGGAATCTGATTTTTGGGGGGTTCTTTATGTATTCTAGATATTAGTCTCTTGTTTGAGGAAAAACTGGTAAGTTTTTTTTTTTTCCAACTCTGTGAGTTGTCTCTTCATTCTGTTGATTTCTCTTATTGTACATTTATTATTTTTTAAAGAATTTTTTATTTTATTTATTATTTTTATTCTTGTTTCAGAACCTTTGTTTCTTTATTCACTCATTTTTATGGCCGGCTCAGCCAGCCCCGAGGGCAGGGCTGGCGCAGCATGTGGTGCCAGGGTTCGAACTGCGCTCCTTGAAGCCACCCAAGCTTCCCCAAGCAGGTGCTTTAGACCACTGAGCCATCCCACCAGGCCCACAAAATAAGATAAAATGTCAGATTAAAGTGCCTGCAAGCAGGTACAGGGGCCCGAGGTTAATTCCCTGAACCTGCCATGCCAGTGCCAGTCATCCCCCTGCCACTCTGTGTGCTGAGATGGCAATTTGAGACTGTGTGTGGTGGCACAACCTCTTGGGAGGTTGTAAAGAGGCAGATCACTATGAACCCGATCTAGCGGTGAGACCCTGAATACCCCGTAGACCCTTCCCTAAAATAGGAAAGAAAGAAAGAAAGACAGACAGACAGACAGACAGACAGACAGACAGACAGACAAAATCCTAGTAGTTGATGCTTTGTAATATTTCACTTGTGGTCAGGGTTTGTTCATAAAGTCTTTGCCTACACCATTGTTTTCAAGAGTTCTGTCTATTCTCTCTTCCAGCAGATTTAGTGTTTCTGTTTTAATACTTAGATATTTGATCTATTTTAATTTTAGTTTAGTGAATAGTGAGAGACATGGGTCTAATTTTCATTTTTGGCACGTGGAAAGCTAGTTTTTCCAGCACCACTAATTAAAGAGACTATATTCCAGTGAGGGTATTTGGCCCCTTTTTCAAAGATAATGTGGCTCAGTGTGTTTGGAATTGTTTCTGTATCTTCTAATTTGTTCCACTGATTTTTAGGTTTGCTTTTTGCCAAGTAATATGCTGTTTTTATCATAATACTTTTTTTTTTTTTTTGTCTTTTTGAGACAAGGTCTCACTATGCAGTTGAAGCTGGCCTTGAGCTCACTTTTGTAGCCCAGCCTGGTCTCGAACTCGCACCAATCCTCCTGCCTCAGCCTCCTGAGTGCTGGGATTACAGGCGTGAGCCACCACGCCCGGCTTATAGTACTTTTGTAGTAAGATTTAAAGTCAGGCATTGTAATGCCTCCTGCCTTGCCTTTCTCCTTTGCTGCCCAAAATTGTTTTTGTGATTCTAAGTCTCTTTTGGTTCCAAATAAATTTTAGGATCATTTTCTCTAACTCTGTGTTTTTGATATTTTGATCAAGATTGCATTCAATCTGTATAGCAATTTGAGAGTACAGCCATTTTCACTATGTTGGTTCTTCCTACCCAAGAAAAGACTTACCCTTCCATTTTCTGATATCCTCTTTGATCTCCTTGTTCAGAGTACCATAGTTTTCAGTTTATAGATTTTTTATTTCCTTTGATTCATAAGTATTTCATTTTTTCAATGATATTGTGAAAGGCATGATTCCCTTAAATTCTTTCTCAGTGAGTGTTTTGTTTGTGTATAAAAATGGTTTTTTCTTCTTTTTTTTTTTTGGTGTTGACTTTTTAAAAAAAATGTATTTAGTCCAGAGTCTACTGGATCTCACTACACAGATCCTACTCATAGTGATCCTCCTGTTTTCAGCCTTCCAAGCACTGGGATTACAGGCATGTGTCACCAGGCCCAGTTTCAGTTACCTTCTCAGTGTGCCACAGGAGCAGGACCAGCACAACGGGCCCTGGAGAGCAAGCCCTAATCCTTGCACCTGCCTAAGCAGGTACTTAGTGTTCACTTTGTACCGACTATGTGACTGAATTTGGTTATTAAATACAGAAGTTTTGTGGAATTTTAGGGGTATTCTGTGTAGAGTATCATGTCATCTGGAAATGATGATAATTTAACTCTTCCTTTCTTATCTTTCTGATATCTAATTGCACTGGTGAAGGAATGGTCAAAGAGGACACCCTTGTCTTGTTCCTGATTTTACAGTGAATGTACTCTGTTCTTTACTGTTTAGTATGATGATGGCTATTGACTTGTCATCTATGGTTTTTACCAGATTGAGATAAAGACTTTCTATTCCAATTTTCTGTAGGATTTTTATCATGAATAAGTGCTGGGCTTTGTCAAAAGCTTTTTTTTTTTTTTTGCATCTACTGAGATGATCATATGATTTTTGTCCTTGGCTCTGTTAATATGTATTAAATTTGTCGACTGGGGTATGTTGAACTGTCCCTGCATCCCTGGGATGAATCAGTGTAAAAATTCCTCAAAAAACTAACACTAGAGGTTCCATTTGATCCAGCTATTCCCCTTGTTGGTATCTTCCTAAAAAAATTAACATCACACCACAAAGATCTGTGTACATTCATGTTTATAGCAGCATAGTCTGTAATAGCAATATATATATATATTAGCATCAGAGATCAAACTCAGGACCTTGTGATTGCCAGACAGGCAGTTATACCACTGAGCTATCTCCCCAGTTCTTGTAATGGCTAAGTCTTAGAAAAGGCCCCCCCCCAAAAAAAGAAAAGGCCTAAATGTCCATCAACCAATGAAGATGTGGGGGTTTTACACAATGGGGTACTACTCAGCAATAAAGAAGGATAAACTTGAAACGTTTATAGGTAAATGGACAAACCATATTCTTAAGTGAAATAAATCAAACACACATGTTTAAATATCACATTGTTTCTCTGGTATAAAAAACCAAAAGTATAAATACAGACCAGAATGTATACTAGATATTAAGAAATAGGAAGAAAGTGCTCAACTGGAAAGGGGAGCTAGGGAGGGAGGAGAGAGAAAGGAAGAGAAAGGGGAAAAATGGGAAAAGAATGAAAAATGGAAACCAAACTTTTTTAACTAAGGAGGGGAAGAGGGACTGAAAGGATGATAAAATGGGGAAATAAAGAAATTGAGATAAGTCATGTACAGGTGAAAAGTCCCAACAGTGAAAACAATCATTACATACATATATTTAAAATGTACCAATAAACTTAAAAAACAAAAAACAAAAAACAAAAAAACTCCAGCTCAAGGGAAGTTGCTTCACAGACCACTTTCATCTGAGACAATTTAGGAGAATTAGCCTCAGCCCACTCCTCTGCCCCCCCCCAACTCCTACCTCTGCCCTAGACCCTCTAGGCAGCAAATGCTACGCAGGCTCTTTAGTCCCATCAGACTAGCCTGACCCTCCATTTGAAGAGGTTCTGATTTCCTTCAGGAGGGGCTGAGGGGCCTCTTGATGCACTGAAAGGGCTACTGCCAGCGCCAAGTCCTAGATTTGTGTGACCTTAGGTCCTCTCCTTCCTGGGTCTCTGATTCTTCCTCTTCCTGCCACCCCTGGTTCCCGGGGTGTTGGGAGAACTTGTGGCATTGGTAGATGGCAGAGTACAGTGTAGGTGGGACTGTCCTCACAAGCCAAGGGCAGGCTATGCTTGAGGACCACACAGTGTCTGCAGAGAGCTCCAGTGCACACAACATGCGGTTCCCACCACTAGGATTTGCTTCGGAGGCTGCATGCGTGCTTCTCGTATGTGACTGCCCAGCCGCACGTTTATTCTGCTTGTCTGCAGGCAGCTGTGTCTCCTAGGCCTGGTGTATGTTCCCATACACCAGCTTCCCCATGTCCATCTGCCCATGCCACTCAGTCCTTTGCTTCCCTCTAGAGCCAATCCTGGTGTCCCTCCAGCCCGGCTCCCAGCTGCTGAGCCCTCAGCCTCTGCCTCCCCAGCAGTCCCTCTCCAGTGCTGCAGCCCCAGCTTCAGTCCTGCCAGTGGACCCCACACCAAAGCTGGCCACAGAGGACAGCCAGAGGCCCTGCCCCCTGCTGGAGGAGAAGGTGCCCAGGTGGGCAGTGGAGCACAGGCTGGATGAGAAGAAATCCCAACTTACAAACAGCCTTGATGTTTTCGAATGCCTCCCACCAAAGACAGAAGATGAGGTAAAGGAGGATGCTGGCCTGTGGGGGGGGGCAGTTGGGAAGGGAATCTTGCCCCTCAGGACAAGGGCCCAGGCTGAGAGAGGAAAATGCTGGCTGAGAGGCACAGCCCGCCACATGTCTGAACTCACCTAGCTAATTCAGTCAGCAAATAGGCAGTGAGAGCTTCTGTGAGCTACGGTGGTGAATATACACCAGGCAGAAGGGAACCACCTAGAAAATACAGAGGGTTCGACCTGGTGAGCCCCAACGTTCCTTCCAGTGCCCATGTTCTAGGATTTCTTGGGTTTTCAGAGTGAGCACCTGTCAAGTGCCTTACTGTGTGCCAGGCCCTGGGATAGACATTTTTGATTTTGAGTGTGATGGAGTGCTATGGGCCATAGCCCTGGAAGTCACCATGGCGGGGCTAAAATTGGAGAGGAAGGTGTCTGGAGAGGGACTGATCTGAGCTGCTTAGCACTCACTAGCAGCCTCAGGCCTGGGGCCTGCATATTGCTGCCTCAGTTTCCATGTGTGAAGTGAAAGTGACACAGGGGTGTCACAATCGCCCAGAGGATAAGGAAAGCCCTTGGGGGGCACCCAGCATCTAACAGCTGTACTTCTCTATAGAGAACAATTATGACAGCAAAGAGGTTTTCTGATCACAGTCCCTAGAGTCCTGGGGGCAAACCTATGGCACAGATACCATAGCTGGCTGTTTGTTACCACTGAAACCCAGGAAAGGTTTGCTGTCACTGTCCTAGAGAAAGAAACTGAAGGTCTAAGAGGACAGGCAACTTACCACCCACAGTCACATGGTTTAGAGGTGGTGAAAATGCCAGTTTCTAGACTTCAGGTCCAAGTATGTTTTCTTCCTGATCCCTAGGGAGCCAAAGAGGCAAATATGCCTAAAACTTAAAACCTTCTTTGAATTTCTCTTACTGGGTGAAGTAGAGGTTTTTGTAAAAAGACCTGTGCACAGATTGCCCCCTTGTTAATTAATTAATTTAATTGCTGGACCAGGGATTGAACTCAGGTCCTTGTGTTTGCCAGGCAAGTGCTTATTCTACTGAGCTATGTTCCCAGTCCCTCCCTTATTAATTTAATCACCTCTGGCCTCCTTGAGTCAGAAAGAGGTAGTGTTTCAGCCCTTCTGCTGGCACCCTGCCCAGCTGCCCAAGTGATCTTGCCCTCTGACCTCTGCCTTCCCAGCTGCCACAGATGTTCTATGGGCAACAGAAGATCCGAAGGCAACAGGAAGAGGAGATCCGAAGGCTCCCTGCCAAGGCTCAGACCAAGGGAGAGGTTGAGGTCAAGCAAATGGAACAGGAGATCAAAAACTTGTGGATGGACTTTAGGAAGTTCTTTTTTTTATTTTTATTTTTTATATTTTTATTTATTTTAGCTATTTATTTTTTTGCCGGACCAGAGTCTGGGGAGTTCTGAGCAAGGCCTCTGCCATCCCCTCCATCAGGGACACCCCTGGCTTTGTGGGAAGGTGTCATTTTCTGTTTGCCTGCTCGATTCAGCAGTTTCTGCACTGACTGCACCTTCTTTGAATTTCCCTTACTGGGTGAAGTAGAATTCTCACTTATTTAAATTATTTCACTGCAAGGGAGAGGAATAGGTAACTTGTATCAAATATTTTGTAAGCTTTTTAAATTATATTTTTGTTTATGTTCTTGAGTTGATGGAACAGACTGTGCCCAGCCCAAAGGGGGTGCCTGCAGCTCATCTCCTTACTGTCCCCTACCCCAGGAAACCCCCTTTCCGTTGACTCAGGAACTCCTGTTGGGGATGAGCTTCACCTGGCGTCTGCCTTTGCTCCATCATGACTGCACTTCCTGAGAGAAGAATTGAGACCACCACAGTGAGGGGTTCAGGAAGTCCGGAATGGAGCGATGCTTTGCATATGAAACTGTGCTGGAAACAGTTTTCCTTATACTTTGTAAATAATAATAATAATAATCATAATGAAATAAAAGTAACATAGATATGGAATTGTGCCCTGAAGAAAATGTAACAAAACAATAAGCATCTGGCTGACATTTTCATGAGTGGGACGTTGCTTTTCTTGTTCCACAAATATCAATTAAGTTTGGGCCAGACACCCGCTGAGGAACAGGACAGGCAAGGTTCTGACCACCAGCAGCACCTGGGAGGAGAATTGGAAAAACCGCTTGGAGGAGGTAACAGGTCCAAACCCCCAAACAGCTAAGTGGAAGGAGGCAGGTAGAGGGTGTTTCGGAGGCACAAGAGTGTTCTGGGAACAGAGAACTGCTCGCTTCCCTCAGTCTGTGTTTTCTTTTTTTGTGTGTGCGGAACCGGGGACTGAACTCAGGCCCTTGCCAGGCAAGCATTTATTCTATTGACCTATCTCCCCAGCTCCTCGCTTCCCTCTGTCTGAAAAGGACCAAGGACCATGGATTGTGTTAGGAGGCTAAGATCTTGTGAATTTTAAGATCTTGCTCATGGGCAACTGGAGTTCCCAGGGATTCCTTACGTCTGCGGGAGAGGGCCCTCGAGAGTAAGGCAGCAATGGGTGTAGCTAATCTGTGCCCTCTGGGAGGGGCACCCCAACCAACCCTATCCCCACCATGCTGCAGCGTCACCTTGACTTGGAGTCACTCAGAGGCGGGCATGTGGAGCAGGTCAGCCCGGAACTGGGGTGACCGTGTAGCTTGCAGGGTAGCGCCGGGCTCTGCCCCCAGTCCGGTTTAGATTCCAAGGAATCCCAACCGGATGCATTGCTGGAGCCTGGAGCCTGAAGCCGTGGGCGCCAATGGCCAGCTCGGCAGAGACCAGCTTGAATGGCGGGCCTCGCTCAGAGCCTGAAGAGACTCGCAGCTGGCGCTGCTCAGAACAAAGCGACCATGCAGTCAAGCGCTCTGTCGCCGCTGCGTGTGCGCGCTCTGCCCGATGCTGGGCGTACACTGCAGCCACCCAGTGACTCTGGCGCCGGAGGAGGTGGCACGCATGCAGGTGAGCACTGTGTGGGCTGCAGGGCACAGAACTAGGGGCAACCTGAGAGGAGCAGGCAGGCCGTGCCCGGGCCCAGCCACTGTTTGGACCTGGGAACCTGCAGCTGGTCTCCATGGTCATCTAGTCTGTAGACTATGAAGGAGAAACTATGGTCCAAGAAAGGCAAAGGGGAACCAAAGCCACCAGATAAGCTTCAGAAGTGCTGGGTGTGAGAGCAAGACCTGGGAGCCAGGCAGGTAAGTACCCAGATGTCCTAGATGCCACCCAACATGGCAGGAGGACCGCACTGCCTGCAGGAAATTGCAGTTCACAGGGAAACCCCCACCTCCTTTCTTCCCACTCCTGAGAAAACAGCCCAGGGTGACTCCAGAATGCCAACAGACATGGCCTTGGGTCTCTAAACCTCCTCGAGTTCACAGGTCATGATCTGAGGGCAGTGTTGGCCTGGAAGCCGCCTCAGTGGAGCCTCTTCCTCCCTGGGCAGTGGCCCCCTCCTCTGCACAGCTGCACTCCTTCCAGTGCCTGCCAGCCCTGGGCCAACTGTTAGTATTGCCACCACTTTACAAAAGCAAGGCTCTGGATCTAGGGGCAGTCCTTAAACCCAGGACCCAATCAACAGGAATGTTTTCCACAGAGCAGTATTCATCCTGATGCCCTTGGCCACCTAAATCTTTATAGAGGACAGAGGCCAAGTTCTCTGCCTTCAGCTCATTATGTAGTCCTGGTTCTGGGATTACAGGACAGTGCCACCACACTCGGCTCTGGACTACCTTTTGAGACCCCATCTCAAAACACAAGACAAACAAAAGATAGTTATAGTAGTGATAGCTCCTCAAGACTGTTGTTCAGAGCTACCAAGGCTGCCTTCCAGAGCTATACCTGAAAGACCTCCCTCAGTTGTTCACTTGTCCATCGGGTCTGTCCACCTAGCTCTGTGTCTACATATTCCTATCCATGTATCCATTATCTGTCATCCAGCAAACATCTCATCACATATCTTGTGCCATGAGTCATGTCAGAGGTCACACAGCCCCCTTACTTGGAGGAGTTGCCTAGCTAAGGTGGCAGCCACACCATGACAATTCTATCTGCTAAGTACTGTCACTGAGAAGCCAAGGCAGTTGAGTGACAGGCAGAGGGAAGATGGGAAAACTAGGGGCAGAAAACCTGAAAAGAGTTCATGGGCTTCCTATTGGAATGGCCTTGAAGAGTGAATAGTGGGTCATGAGGTTGCAAGACAGAAGAGGCCCCTGCAGTTGGAGGGCAGAGAGAGATGCCTGGAGCTTGAAGGTATCCTTGGGTCATGACGGACCAGAGCCGGCTTAGAAATCGCAGTGGGCTAGGCTGTGCTCCCAGAAGTTAAGACCAGGGCTCACATTTGTGTTGTAGCTGCACCCCTGCTCAGGCCCACTTTCCATGTAATAGCACTGCATGCAGTAGCCAATGCCTGAGGGATGTTTAATAATGAAAGTGCGGGTATTGAGCAGACAGATGCCATTTGCCAAGCACCCCGTGCACATCTTGGTAGTCTCTACAGCTACCCTGTTTATAGCAGAGGAAACTTGAGGTTTGGAGGGGAAATGGAGGTTCCATGAATAGCAGCGACTCAGACCTAGGTCTCCATTTATTCCGGGCTTGGGCTGGGAACAGCTTGCCTGAGGCTCGCAGCTCTCTCAAATTAGCAGCCCCTGGTAATTCCATTTGATTGCTTTCTCCACAACCCTGTTCCCTCCCTGTGGGGGCCAGTAGTCAGACCCAGAGGTTGAGTGCAAGGGAACTATAGGGAAGGCTGGGGTGGGACGCGGTCCCACTGTGGGAGAGGGAACCCCAACCACACCTCTGAAAAACATAGCAGCATTAGGAAGGTGGGAAGGATGCCCAGAGAAAGGAATAACCAGTCATGATGGCTCTGAGAGACATGGGTCTAAGGCACCCTCCCTGAGGCTCAGAGGGAGCTAGGTCTCAGCTCAGGTGAGGGATGCTGACCCAGAGGTTGATGTTCATATTTGCCCCAACTTCTCTTGAATAGAAACTCATCCAGGAATGTCTCAAGCATCTGGTGACCAAGAAGCAGCAGTACATTGACAACATAACCCAGATAGAAGGTGCCATTGAAAAGCTCAAGGCAAGTGGGATTTCCTCCCTACTAGAGGGCAGATGGCCGCACTCCCAGCCCCAAACAGGTACCTCCAGTGTGGAGGCTCAGAGGGGCACTTAAGGCCTTGGATTTCTATCATTCAGAAAGTGGACAAAATGAAAATTTTCAGTGCAATACGACGAAGGAGATGTGTAAATAAGGGACCCAAGGCTCCTGTACCTCAGCCTTGTGGAGATTTGGTCTTACCCAGCACCCCAGACCTGAGCGACTGTCTCACAAAGTGAGGAAGAAGACAGGTCTTTTCTCCTACTGTGCGCCCACTAAGACCTTGCATTGCATAGGTTTTGGAAGGACCAATCTTTCTTCCGCTCAGCCCCAAGTTACCATAAACAAAGCATATGACATCTCAATGGCCTGCAAATAGGTCAAAGGTTTTCTAGCCCTGAAGGAAATTAAATAGGGGAATAAATATATTACATAAAAATTTTCTCCAGGTTTCTACTTTCATATAATGTTTGTCTAAATGTATTCATATGGGAGTTTTGCTAAAAGTTAGGGCTGACATTTTTGTGAGTTGCCATTCTGAAAAAGGCACTACATCCTTCAGCCTTCTGTGGCGACTCAAGCTGTACCCTTTCCCTCTTGGGCCCAGCTGCTCCCTTCTCAAAGTGAGGGCTGACATGGGATGCGCCCTAGGGCCTATCCCTCTCTACCCATGACTAACCCACATATGGGAAGGAAGAAGACTGGCTATGGCCATGGGAAGAGCTGGCACCAGGGTCTCCCTAGACCAACCTGAGGCTGGGACCCATTGGATGCTGGGGCTCAGGCCAGGCTAGGGGGTCGACTCCTTCATTTGCCTAACTTCCCTTACCTGTGAGATAGCTATATACCCTAATGTACTGGGGACCTTGGTTCAGACCCACAGTGTAGCCCCAGCTTAATTATTAAGTGCTTGTCAAGAACAGACCTCTGGACTCAGGAAGATAAACCAGTTCAAAAGGACTTGGTAAGTGAAAGCTGGCAGGTTGGAAAGTGACTCCCTGAAAGAGATGGAGGAGCTACTTAGACTGTTCAGACTGAAGAACTGTAGAGGCACAGGACTACTGTCTGTAAATCTCTAACCAGATATTGTTTGGGCACCCACCCAAAGGAAGAGTTAGGACCAGTATGGAGGGCCTAAGATAAGAATGGGGCAGGTTTTAGCAAGGTCTTAGTTTTTTGCTTTGAAATAATTATAGAGTCACAGAAAACTGCAAAGATAAAGAAGTTCTGAGTACTTTCACCTTATTTCCGTCAAGTGTTATATCTTAACTATATATAGTACAGTGTTAAAACAGAGATTGAGAACATCTTTGCTAGAATTACATTACCATTGGTTTTACATCTTTTATGTTTATAATTTCACATTTAATAGTTTATGTTTTACCTGGATATCATGGTACATGTTATAATCCCAGCTATTCAGGAGACTGAGGCAGGAAGATCAAAAGTTTTGAGGCTAGACAGAGCAATTTAGCAAGACCCTATTTCAAAATAAAATAAAAAAGCCTGGAATATAATTCTGTGGTACAACACTTGCCTAGCATGCACAGGGCCTTGGATTTCACCCCCAGTACTGAAAAATAATTAACTAATTCATTAATTCCCATATATTATTTATATCAGCTGGCCATAGTTCAGTGGGGCTTTGTCCAACTTCTTTATTCTGTTGTCTGTCTCTCTATCAATATTACATGTAATTACTGCAAGTGATAATAGGTCTTAAAAATAACTGATGTCTCCACCTTTTTTTTTTTTTTGTCTTTTTGAGACAGGGTCTCATTATGCAGTTCAGGCTGGCTTTGAGCTCACTTTTGTAGCCCAGGCTGGTCTTGAACTCACAATGATCCTCCTGCCTCAGCCTCCCAAGTGCTGGGATTACAGGTGTGAGCCACCACACCCAGCCTCTACTTTTTTTTTTTTTTTCTTAGCAGTACTAGAGATTGAACTCAGGGCATTTTCACTGAGCTACAACCTCAATCTTTTTTTTTTGTTGTTAAGGTAGGATCTTACTGAGTTGTTGGAATGGGGTAGAATTTACAATCTTTCTGCTTTACTCTACCAGAGTTCTGAAAGTACAGGTTTATACCACCGTATCCAGCTTTTTCCAAAATTATTGTAGCTCTTCTAGGTATTTTTGTCTTTGTTTTTGCTCCCCTAAAGTGCCCAGGCCCACTGAGCTGTGGCTCTTACCCATGCATAGCTCCAACTGTGCCTTTGCCATGGCCACATGACTTCAGTGTCATCTCCTGTCCTCACCACTGATTCTGAGGCTTGTGGTCACTGCTAAGTTGACCAATCCAGGCTCCAACTTGGGTTGCTTCTGCCTCAGCCTCTCAGCTGACAGGTGCCTACTACTATCCCTGGCTGTGCTGTTAGTGTTTCTATGTTCTTGAAGAAAGAAGGATTTTCCACGTAAGCTCCTTTTCTGTTTTGTTTTTTAAGGTACTGAGGATTGAACCTAGAGCCTTTTGCATTCTAGGCAAGGCCCCTGCTGCTGGGCTACACCTCTAACCCTCTTTCTCCTTTACTGAGTGAAGCTATATGTCACTTTATATATGTTGTTTATTTGCTTAAAATATTTCTCTGCTATTAAAATATCATTTGTCAATGTAGATATAGTTTGCTTTTTTTTGATATGGCCTTGGACTAGGACTGAAACTGATCAGCTATCCTCCTGATCAGCTGGGACTATGGGTGTGTACCACCATGCCCTGCCTAGGACCCTCATGTATTTAGTATCCTTTTAACTCTTGACAGATATGCACATTCTAAGTCTCTAATTGTGCCTAGCCAGGTGTGGTGGTGCACACCTGTAATTCCAGCACTCTAGAGGCTGAGGCAGGAGGATTACTGCGAGTCTGATACCAGCCTGGGCTACAGGTGAGCTCAAGACCAGCCTGAGCTGCATAGCAAGACCCTGTCTCCCTCTCTCTCTCTCTCTCTCTCTCTCTCTCTCTCTCTCTCGGTACTGGGGATTGAACTGAGGACCTTGTGCTTGCCAGGCAAGCACTTATTCTACTAAGCTATCTCCTCAGTCCAAGACCCTGTCTCAAAAAGACAAAAAACAAAAGAAGTCTTTATGCTTAGATTCAACGAACAGCCACAATTTGTTGTCACTTGGTTCATTTCCTGTAAGACCCATGCCTAGAAGTGCCATGTTTCCCATGGGCACAGATCTGGGCAGTGAGCCCAGTGCTGCTAGGCTGCCTGCTGAACTTGTCTGCTGCTCGATGCTTAAGCACACAGAGACAGCACCTGGGGCAGGGCCACATGCATGGAAGCTGTCCCACCAAATGGCTTTGTAAAAAGATAGATAAGGTCTTCCCATGGCCCAAAGTCTGTCATGCAGTGGCCACCAAGTAAGCCTAACCAACCACACCTTTTCAGAGGCCAGCTGGACCTTTCCAGGTGGATTAGGTCATTAATCCCCAACTAACACTCACTCAATGATTTCCTCTTACATCCTTGGTAGCAGGCCATCTGCTTACAAGGCTGACAGTCCAGGCTGCCTGTCTCCTCTTTACATGCAGGGAAAACCCAACACATACCTGCAGCATGGCCTTGGCACTTAGACTGAAGCTAGATGACAATGGCCGAGGAGCTATGTCCTTTCCAAATCTTCCACATATTCAGCAATGATCTTTTGCTATTTTTATAAAGGAAAGTAGAGAGGATCTGCGTGTATACACATAGGTGTGTGCAATAGGTATATGCAATATATGCAGTATACTTGCATATATTGAGAGTGGTTGTTGTTCATTGAATTGAGGCAGTGAGGGATGTAGAATGGGCCCAGGCTGCAGAGCTGAAAGGCTTCCACCTGTGAGGGTGCCTGCGCCTGGCACAGCAGCTGATGCGCACTGTGTCCCAGCTACCCTGCAACTCGCTCCTTCATGGGGGCCTTGAAGAGCTTCCTGGCCAGCACATTCTTTTCCCTTTAGTATTGTGTTATGGTGGTAATATATGCATAACTAATGATTAGCTGTTTTCAGCCCTTTTATTTTTTTTATTTTTATTTTTATTTTTGGCAGGACTGGGGTTTAAACTCATGACCTTGCACTTGCCAGGCAGGCACTTGTGCCTCAGAGCTATCTCCCCAGCCTATTTTTATTTCTTACTATGTATGTATGTATGTATGTATGTATGTATGTATGTATATATGTTTATTTTTGTGGCAGAACCAGGGATTGAACTCAGGCCTTTGCACTTGCTGGGCAAGTACTTATTCTACTAAGCTATCTCCTCCAGCCTCCATCTATTTGTTTCTTTAGTACAGGGTCTTGCTATGCAACTCAGACTCATAGTGATCTTTCTGTCCCAGCTTCCCCAGTGCTAGGATTACAGACATGAGCTACCAAGCCCAGTTTCAGTGGCCTGCCTGGTACACCTAGGGTTCTGGGGCCAGCACAGAATGCAGTACCCAGGATCAAACCTGGATCCTTAAAAAAAAAAAAAAAAAACTTAAAAATAATAATGAAAATAATAAAAACCCAGATCCTTGCACTTGGCAGTCAGGTGCTTATTCCACTGAGCTATCTCTCCAACCCTCAGCCCATTTTTAAGTGTTCCTTCAGAGTCATTAATTATATTCATGATAGTGCACAGTCATTACCATTATCTATTTCCAGAACTTTTTCATTACCACAAAGAGAAACTTTGAAGTCACCGAGCACTCCTACCCCAAGCCCCTTTGCCTAGCCCCTGGTCACCTCTACTCCACTTCCTGTATCCACAAATTTACCTGTCCTACTTATTGCGTGTAAATTCCAACACATATCTTTTGTCCTATAGAGAGCCCCTTCTGGTTCTCCTCATTATAGCCAAGGAAGTTTCCCAATTATATGCTTACCCATTGAAATGCACTAATAGAAATCATAATTAGAGGGCCAGTAAGGTAGCTCAGCATGGGCCCAGCAGCGTGGCTCAGTGGTCTAAAAGCGCCTGCTTAGGAAAGCTTAGGCAGCTGCAGTGACCGCGGTTTGATCTCCGGCACCACATGCTGTGCCAGCCCTGCCCTCAGGGCAGGCTGAGCTGGCCATAAAAATAAATAAACAAACAAAAATTCTGAAACAATAAAAAAAGAAATAAATAAAAATTCTTTAAATAAATAAATAAATAAATAAGCAAGCTCAGCGGACTAAATGCCTGCTTAGGTAAATGCAAGGACCAGTGTTCAATCCCCAGCATCATATGCCAAATCTGCCCCACCCTTCCAACAAACTGAGCCAGCAGCACAGACCAGGCATGGTGGTGCACGCCTGTAATCCTAACATTGGGGAGGCCAAAACAGGAGGATCACTGAGTCCAAGCTGTGTAGTGAGACCCTGTACCAATCCATTACAAAAAAGTCTATTCTGCACGTATGAATGCCATAGTGACAACCTGGGTACACAAATCTTGATGCATGTGTGAATCTTTTTTCTAAGACCAATTCCTGTATGATGAAATAGCATCTTTTTAAAAGTAATGAAGCTGAGCGTGGTGGCTCACGCATGTAATCCCAGCACTCGGGGAGGCTGAGCCAGGAGGATTGGTGCGAGTACGAGACCAGCCTGGGCTACAAAAGTGAGCTCAAGGCCAGCCTGAACTGCATAGCGAGACCCTGTCTCAAAAAGACAAAAAAAAAAAAAACAAAAGTAATGAATCTTCCCAGTCAGGAATATTCTTTTTACCTTCCATATAATGAGATTTTTATTTTCTTTTTACTCATTTTAATGAGAAAAATATCAGAGATTTTTTGTGTTTCTTTCAGTACTATCTTATGCTTTTCCTTATCTATGCCATTCACATTTCTGTTAAACTTCATTTTAGAAATTTTGCTGCTTCCTTGTTTTAAGAAGAGCCTGTGTTTGCCCATGTACTTTCCAGTCAGCAATGGCCAGTACTTAGAAAAGCTCAGGTTTTTACAAGTGACCCTTGTGTCTGACTGACCACCTTGCTGAACTTGCTTTGTAGATGTTATCATCTTTTTCAAATTGATTGTCCTGTTTTTCCTTGTTGGAAAACTCAGCACCTGCAACTGGTTTTCTTTTTCAGGCTCATGCAGAGTCATGTAAAGCCTGGCTGAAGGAGAAATTCACCAGACTCAGATTGCTACTTGATGAAGAGGAAGTACTGGCCAAAAAATTTGTGGATAAAAACATGCAGCTCACCCTTCAGGCATGCAGGGATCAAACTGAGTCTCGTGAGAAGCAAGTTGACATCATGAATGACCTCTCCAGGAGGGTCTGGAGCATTGGCCAGGAGTCCAATCCTATCCAGCTGCTGCAGGTAATGCTGCAGGTTCTGTTCTTACTGCCACCCTGTGCCAGCACACCCCATTGTGGTTACCGTGGCCCTGGACACAGTGTTTACACAACAAGTTAATTCACAGTTATTTGCTTTCTAGCATGTGGAGTTTCTCTCCCCACCAAGTGGTCAGAGCTGGGGGCGGTGGCTCACACCTGTCACCCAGCACTTGGGAGGCTGAGACAGGAGGAGCACCGTGAGTCTGAGGCCAGCTGGGCTACAGAGTGAGTTCATAGCCAGCCTGAACTGTGTAGTAAGACCTTGTCTTAAAACAAAACAAAGAACAACAACAAAAAAAAACTGGCCAGAGAATATACATTGTTAGGAAGATAATATATATCTTGGACTAATTAAATAACTTACCACCATTTTCAAAGGCTTCTATGCTGAAAGCATTTTAAGTATCTCAGCTCTGATATTCAGTAGAACTCTGTGAAGTGGCTATTCTTTTTTTTTTTTTTTTTTTTTTTGTGGAACCAGGGTTCGAACTCTCGACCTTGCACTTGCCCAGCAGGCACTTGTGCCTCGGAGCTATCTCCCCAGCCGCTGAAGTGGCTATTCTTACCCTACTTTATGCATGAGAATTTAGGGTTCAGGTTAGCAAGGTGACTCCCCAGATTCACACAGCTGAAAGGTTGGCGAGCTGAAATCAGAGCCTGGGTCTGTGTGGCTCTAAGTCCACAAGGCACCTGATCTAGACACATACCCCACTCCTGAAGAGACTCACATCCTAACTGTTTCTAGGCTCTGACACCTCCTTTTTATTCTCTATGCCAAGGCTCCTGACACCAATCATTCATCATCCCTCTCTTCTATCTGTTCATTCTCATAGTCATCAAATACACACTGGCCCAGGCCCCTGCTGGAAATGGGGAACTCATAGAGTGCAGGGGAGACACACTTAGAGTTATTTGCAACCTAGCTCAAGCAAGCTAGCCCAAGTATGCATAATAAATACCTAACTCCCTATAGGGAGAGGTATCTGGGAGGACTTCTAGGAGGCATGTGGAGCTGATTATGGGAAGCTGAGCAGGTATGTATGGAGGGACACAGCAGAGAGGATGTCTCAGGTGCTCTCTAGAAGCAAAAGGCCCCCAATCTTCAGCTAGCCACTATTTTATTAGCCAGTGCAAGGGAGGGAATAGAACATTTTTTCCTGGAACAGCATAGAACTAGTGGTTGAATGGGCAAGTTTAGCATCATAAAGGAAACAAGATCCATCCCCACACCTTGGTGTTATCTCCTTGACCAAGAGGAAGCAAAGCTTCTGCATTCCAAAGCTGGCCCACCAGGGCAGGGACCTAGCTCAGCCGCACAGCACCAGCTGGGTAAGCTTGAAGTCCTGAATTCCATTCCTAGTTCCAAAACAAAACTGCTCCACAAGGCAGGCAGAGCAAGGAGAACCTAGAATGAATACTGTGTCAACTTACAATTTGTGGTCACCCCTAGAGAAAGGTCATATTGGTGACTGGACAAAGATTGCTGTAGGGAGACCAAGACTGGAGCCTGGACTGGGGAGACCACGTAGTCCAACAGGGATGGTGGTAGACTGGACCTGGGTGTGGGCGGCAAGGAAGATGGGAAACAGAAATGCTCAGACATAGTAGGAATGGAGACTGGAGCTGAGGATGAGGGCGCAGAATTCAAGCTGGTGCCTGAGTTTCTGGTTAGCATCACAGGAGCCATTCTCTACATTGGCAAAAGGAACAAGCAGATGCCCTTGGGGTTGTTCATTTTGTTTTGGGATACAGGAAATCAAACTCACAACCTTGCGCTTGCCAGGCAAGCCCTGTGCCACTGAGCTATATCCCTGGCCCTCTATCATGCCTACAGTAGGAACCTACTTACACAACATAAAGAAACTCCCAACCTGCTAGATGTCTGAAATGCTGAGTTGGCATTCTCTAGAATCAAGGAATAAATTCTAGGAACAATGGAGGTTAAGAATAGGAAAAACTTATTGAGAGAAAAAGACCTCTCTGAGAGGGACATAGGAGACCCCCAAAAAATGGGCTGCCCACCAATCCCTTGTCTCAAGATTGTTTTATTGAGCAAAACCATGAGGTGAGGCAATATTTAAGGTGAGACAAAACTATAGCATCAATAAAAGCACAAGTATAGTTGCTTAGGTAATATTATCCAATGGAATAGGATGAATGTGAGGTGAGAAAAGGTATGTCCAACCAATGAGATTACACAAATATAGTTGCTTGGGTAATATTGATTAAATGAGGACCAAATTGGGAATAATGTTGATATAAGGACCAAATGATCTCAGGTGGATGATCTTAAAATGATATAGGGGAAAAACGAAACTCCTAACCTGAAAAGTACCTGGGACAAGTTCGTGTTCTCTAAAACCAAAGAATGAATTTTAGGAACAAACGAAAGTTATGAGCAGAATATATTTATTGGGGGAAAGAAAACTGTCTGAGAGAGGGATAGAAGGGGGACCTCAAGTGGATGGTCCCCAGGAAGCTGTCTCTTCCAACGACTTTTATAGATGAAAACCACGTGGCAAGGCATATCTAAGGTGGTGGTGAACATAGGAACTCACTTAGGTGGGCATGAGGTGGGACAAAACTATGTGACCAATGAGATTACAAGCACCATTGCTCAGGTAAAATTGATTAAATCAAGTACGAAATGGGGACGTGAGTCACCTAGCAAGCGGGCTTGAATCTGGGACAGGGTCTTTTCCTGTTGGGGGCTGGGTTAGTGACTCATTTGGGCTCTTTCAAGGTGATTGATACTTATTTAAATATCAATCCCTGATGCCCTTTCCTGGGAAGTATGCGGCTACATTTGTTTACTCTGTTGTCTTGAGGTCCTGCCCACAGCGGGGAGTGTCTGTCTCTTACAAAATTGTGAAGTAACCTTGTATTCCATATTGTCTCCTTGAGGGGCTGGCCATGTCTGACTGCCTGTAACATTTCTGTCTAATTCAGCTGCCTACAACACTCCCACCACATTGAACTATTTTGGGTCCCCCTGGCTACCCTGACCATGTTTCCCCCTCACAGGGATACACGGACCCTGAGCTGGAGATGCAGTGACATATGAACCTCAGGGAACTGAGCCACCCCATGTCCCTGTCCTTTGAGCCTGTCAAGACCTTCTTCAAAGACTTTGCAGAAGACATGCAGAGAACATTAGAGACACCGCTGTATGTTTGCCTGAAGGTAAGTGAGTGGGTGTGTGTGCCCTGTGGGTTCTTACTTCTCTTAGTACCCTATATCCCAGACACAGCTGCAGAGGTGCCCCCCAGTCATATCTCGCCCATACAGAGGGGCTGGGCAGTCACTGGCTCCAAGGCCTGGTGCTTGACCCACCTGGTGACTTCCACTGTCACCTGTCACCCTTCCTGAGGCCATGTTGCCCAGTTCCTTCCTGAGGCACACCTGCCAGCCAGTGGCTCAACTTCTGCCCAGACTATTCCTAGATCCCAACATGCCTCTAGGATCCTAGGCTCCTCTTCTTCATCTACCTGGAGCCAGTTGACCAACCCCACCAGGCGGGCTGGCACCACTGGTTCTACTCACTACTCCCCTGGCTTCCTCTCCCTTGCTACTGCAGGGCCTGCCTGGGGTATGGGAGAGATGGACACGAGGGCCTCTCCTTGCCCCTTGGAAATGTCTGGACATTTCCAGCTTTGAGGTACTCACAGGGCCTGCACAAGCCAGGTACTCAGGACTCTCTCTCTTTAGCTGGGCATAGTGGCTCATACCTGTAAGAGGCAGGATGACTGCTACAAATCTGAGGGCAGCTTGAGCTACTTAACGAACTCAAGGCAGCCTGAACAATGCAGCGAGACCATGTCTCAAAAAAAAAAAAAAAAAAAAAAAAAAAAAAAAAAAAAAAAAAAAAAAAAAAAAAAAAAAAAAAAAAAAAAAAAAAAAAAAAAAAAAAAAAAAAAAAAAAAAAAAAAAAAAAAAAAAAAAAAAAAAAAAAAAAACCAAACAAACAAAAGAAACCCAGAAACCTCTGCTCCTTGATCAGCACTCAAAGAGAGTGAAAAATCAAGCTTCAGAGTAGGAAAATATATTTGCATTACAAACAGATGTTCTTCTGGATGTGGTAGCGCATGTCTGTAATCCTAGCACTTGGGAGGCTGAGGCAGGAAGGTCGGTGTGAGTTTGAGAACTGCCTGAACTACAAAAGTGAGCTCAAGGCCAGCTTGAACTACATAGGGAGACTCTGTCTCAAAAAAGACCAAAAAAAAAAAAGAATTTCTACATCTGAAAAATAAAATAAAAGATAGAACTTCTACACCCATAAAGAAAGGGCAGGCAATTGATTTTTAAAAATAGATAAAATACGTAAGTAGGTGTTTCATGAAAGATATTTATTTACTAAAGAAGCAAAACATTTATTGAGAGAAAGAAAGCTGTCTGAGAGAAGGAACAGAAGGGGGACCCGAGAGGGTTACCCTTCATGAAAGATATTTAAATGCCAATAAAGACATGAAAAAGTTGAATAACATCCAGCAAGATAGCTCAGCAGTCTAAAGCGCCTGCTTAGGCAACCACAGTCCCTGGTACCACATGCTGTGCCAGCCCCATCCACAGGGCAGGCTGAGCCAGTCATATCATGAATAAACAAAATTTTAAAAAATAGTTGAATAACATTAGTGTGATAGTTTATGTCTAGTTGTCCCCCCAAAGCCTCAGGTAGTCATTGGGCGGGGACTTCTAGAGTTTGAGACTTAATCCATGATCCCTGGGATTATGGGTTTTAGTATTGATGGGATTATGGGTGGAAGTACTTCTGGGATTATGGGTGTAGCCTAAGGTGGGGGCTAAGGTGGAGAGCCTGAATGTAATATAAAGAGAGACAGAGAGACAGACTCGAGCTGTTGCTGTTACTGCTGCTCTGCTGCCCTGATTGATTGGCTGCCTCTGCCACCATTTTGCTGCTGTTCTGCCGCCATGAACTGGATGCTCTCCACCCTGCTCCACTCAGCCTTGGGCCAGCTGAATATGGACTGAAACCTCTATGAACTCTGAGCTAAATACACCTTTCCTTCCTTCATTTTGAGTGTCAGGTATTTGTCCCAGCAACAAGTGAAAAGTAACTAAGATAATTAGTGATGAAAGAAATATCAAGTAAAACTTGAATTAGACAGCTCTGCAGTCCCAACAGAATGGCTACAATTTCAAAAACTTCTAGCACCAAGGGCTAACGCATAGACGAATAGCAGGAATTTCCATTACATTACATTGCTGTACCTGCTCATAGGCGTTTTAATCCACTGAGCTATTTGGCCAGCTCCTTATTTTGATTTTGGGGTTTTTTTGGTCTTTTTTTTTTTTGAGACAGGGTCTCACTATGCAGTTCAGGCTGGCATTGAGCTCACTTTTGTAGCCCAGGCTGGTCTTGAACTCGCACCGATCCTCCTGTCTCAGCCTCCCAAGTGCTGGGATTACAGGCGTGCAC
>PVJA010008793.1:0-15062 GCA_004027025.1 Myocastor coypus
TTTAATTGTTTGATCAATCTTATATACCTATATGTATTAATCTAAACTGATCTGATGATGAAAATATGTAATATAACCATTGTTAAATTTAAACAATAAAAAAAATAAAAGTAATAAAGAAAAGAAAAAAAAAAAAAGAAACAGAAACTGTCAGGGTTTAAATAAGTGAAATCAGACCAAGATAGGTGACAAGAGCACTGAAAAAAAAAAAAAAAAAAGATTTATTTGTTTACTTATGTATGGTACAGTCTTGCTACATAGCTCAAACTCATAGTGATCCTCCTATCTCTGCCTCCCCAGCACTTGGATTACAGGTGTGCACCACCACACCCAATTTCAATGGCCACAGGGCACAGGGCCTGCATGACATGTAGTATTGGGGATTGAACCTGGGTTCTGGCCCTTGCCAGGCAGGCACTTAGACTGCTGAGCTATCTCCCAGGCCCAAAATCACAGTCTTTAAACATTTTTTGGTTCAATGCAGTATTTCTGGAACATTTATGAATATTTTATATTATACTGACCATGAAAATTTACTCAAGAATATCCATAAATTCTAGCCAGTATAGTCACACTATGAAGAATGTTTTGAAAAAATATGTGCCATAGCCAGACTTTTCAGAGTGCTAAAAGAGTAATTTAACATAAAAGATACTTAACTCTAATTTCTTTTTTTTTTTTTTGTCTTTTTGAGACAGGGTCTCGCTATGCAGTTCAGGCTGGCCTTGAGCTCACTTTCATAGCCCAGGCTGGTCTCAAACTCACAACAATCCTCCTGCCTAAGCAGGAGGCTCTAATTTCATTTTTGATACTAATTTTTATGAGACTGTTTGAAAACAGATAGACAAAATAAGTAGAAAATACAAGTACATAGCCAGGCGTGGTGGCTCACACCTGTAATCCCAGCACTTGGGAGGCTGAGGCAGGAGGATCAGTGTGAGTTCGAGACCAGCCTGGGCTACAAAAGTGAGCTTAAGGCCAGCCTGAACTGCATAGCAAGACCCTGTCTCAAAAAGACAAAAAAAAAAAAGAAAATACAAGTACAATCAAACTTCATTGTAAATTTTATTATAATGTATGTCTTATGATATACAAATATATGCAAAGCTGTTTATAGTTATATGACTGTCATCTCATATTCATTAGCATATTCTTTAAAAACTTCCTAATAAGATACCCTATTAAAGACAGTAAATGTTAATGAAATATAAGCTGATAGGTATTACTAATTAATAATCTCAGGTTGATGTCTTATTCAAAGATTACAAAGAACAACATTAGATCTCTAACAGTTCCTTTCCTTTGGGTTAATACATTTTATTCAGTTGCAAAATATTTATTTTGAAGGCCCTCTTTGTTCTACCCAATGTATCAATAAAATGTGGCATCAAACTACACTGGAAATACTTCAAAGAATCAACAACTGGGACCTTATTAAAAAGTTTTTAGCGATCAAAAGAAATCACCTACAGAGTGAAAAGACAACCACCACTGGAGAAAAAAAAAAAAAATTAGCCAATTTTCTCTCAGACAGAGAATTTCTATCTAGAGCATATAAAGAAAAAAATCAGAACCCCCCCAAATTAAAATTGGGCCCCTGAGATCAATACATACTTCCCAGATGAAGAAATACAAATGGTACAAAAGTATATTTTAAAATGTTCAACATCATTAGTCATCTAAGAAATAAATTAAAACATCACTGAGATTCCCTCTCACCCCAGAAAGAATGGTTAGCATCAGGAAGTCAACCAATACCAAATGCTGGAAGGGCTTTGGGGACAAAAACCCTCCTCCACTGTTGGCGTGAGTGCAGACTGGTGCCACCACTGTTAAAATCAGTACAGAGATTCCTAAAAAGCCAGGACTAGAGCTCCCATGCTACCCAGCTATTCCCTTTCGGGGTAACTCCCCAGATGAATTAAATACATCACATCACAATAATATAGGAACACCCAAGTTTATAGCAATTTGTAATAGCTAAACCTTGAACACAACCCAAATGCCCATCAATTGAAGAATAGATTAAAAATACAGCATTTTTATACAATGGAGTACTACTCAGCCATAAAGGGGGGTAAACTGGAGACATTTTATAGGTAATGGGGTCCAACCTGAGACCATACTCATTAGTGAAATAAATCAGACTCATGTGTGTGAACACTGCGCCGTCTCCACTGTGTGAGAAATTGAAAGGGTACAGCAGGTCTAAAATGTACAGTACATTTGGTGAAATGGGAATAAATTGTTCAAAAAGAAAAAGGAACTAGGATGGGGGAAGGGAAGAGGGAGAGAAAGGTGCAAGTCAGCTATACTGTTAGTGTCTCTTAGCTCATAGAAAGGAAGATCTGAGCCCGTATCTGTTGGAGTTTTGTGCCTGTATCTGTACTCTCGAGCAACTACTTGAAAAATAACCATATGGCATGCATTAACTATCATTACTTTCCTATCATCTTGTTATAAAATTTTTATTTTACCTTTTCCCATAAATAAAAAATAAAATATGTGGTCAAAATAATAGTGGTGGCAACAAAATTCCTAATAACGTTATTATCCTCCAGTGCCTTCCTGAACCTCCATGCCTGTTATTGATATTAAAAGTATTAACCAAATATCACTCGTGAGAAACTCTTCCTAAAATAGATCACGTCTTGGCATAAATGAAGCCATGTCTATGTTTAAAAGTAGAAAGTATTCCCAGGAAAAGCCAAGCAGGTTCGCTAACTCTACAACGCCAAAATCACGGTGGAGCTTATAAGTAATATTTTCATTGTTTTTCCCTATGGTTCACATTAAGACTATTCCACTTTACCTTCTTTCTTCCAAGTTCTGGAGAACCAGGGATTGAATCAAGAGCTTGCTCATGCTAGGCACCTGCTCTGCCACTGAGCTCCACCTCCAGGCTCACCCTTACCTGTTTAAATGCCTGTAAAACTTCCGCTCTCTGGCTGAAATGCTTGAACAGCAGTTGCAGTGCCCCGGACAGCAAAGGGGCATAGTCATGCATAATCAGATGAATGAGGACCCGCAGAAAGGTCCTGCCACCTTCGTCATCCAGCTGGACTGGATTTTTTTCCTTTCTAGAAAATGAAAAACGGTGATGAAATAGCACTTTTATATAGTGTCTATATTAAATGACTGAAATCACATCTGTTCTCAGAGGTTTGTCAGTCACTGCCGAAAGAGGAAGAACTTTCTACTTCTTTCTCCCCTCATGTTAACTAATAGGAAAAACCACAAAGAAACACTGGTGTTTGGTGCTAAAAGCAAGGATAACTGAGCCAAGAGAGCTGGTCCCAACCGGAAGGAGTCCTGAGACAGACTGGGATGCGCTAGGCACCTGTGCACAGAGAAAAGACAGGCATCTTTTAAACCTAAAAACATATTATTTGATATCCCTGTGCATTTCATTTTGTTTTCAAATTTCTCTATTAGCACACATTTGTGGTGCATCCTGGATACATTCTTCATGGATGGATGGTGTCTGTTACATTTTTCACTGTGCATTTAAGACTCTCACGCCCACCTCTACCCAGTTCTTTACATAGCAGAAATATCTGTTTCATATTCCAGTGTTCATACATAGGACTTTTATTTGAGAGTGGAAAGCACTGACTACAAACATCACCTCTGCAATCATGAGATTCTTGCAGGAATTTGACATCCCCCCCACTTTGACATTAGTCTATGTTTGTGAAGCGTGACAAATGCATTCACTTGACACATACACATATTGCCTCTGAGTTATTCTGACTTCCCCTCCCACTTCCCACCATCCTCCCTCCCCCACTCTCAAACCCCATTCCCATCTCCAACTTCAAAAAGCATTTATGGACAGTGCATCTGATGAATGATTTTCCCCAGGGCTGGTGAGATCCCCGCAAGAGAAAAGAGGGCTGAGGAAGCACAGTCCACACACAGACAAACACACACACACACACACACACACACACACACACACACACAGCCATTGCCGCAGCAGCTCTTTATGTTTGACATAATGGACTGTGAATAAGATGCCAGTGGAATAAAAGGCCTTGCTCTAGCCACATACTGTCTAACCACGGGGACACATTCTGAGAAATGCATGCTTCAGCAATTGTGCAATGATGCGAACATCACAGAGGACACTTACGCAGCACACAGGTGTGCAGGCTATGTGTGTGCAGCGTAGCCTACTGCTTCTAAGGCTGTGATAAGCAAAACAACGCTCGGTTAAAACAAACCCAAGAGAAACACTGCTTTAACACAGAACACTGCTTTACAATAAACTTTACTTCCCCCCACCCCTTGCATACAGGGTCTCGCTCTGCAGTTTGGACTCACAGTGATCATCCTGTCTCAGCTGACCTAGTGCTGGGATTCCAGGCATGAGTCACCACACCCAGTTGCAGAGAAGGCAAGGCAGGTGATACCAGGGATCGAACTCAGGATCTTGCACTTGCCAGGTGGGCACTTAAGCCAAGGAGATGCCTCCCTAGCCCCTACACTGTACTTTTAAATAGGTAGGCATACCCTTTAAGGTAGTGATGAAAATATGCATAGGCCTATGCGAAAAACATAGTCATCTTAAATCATTGTTAAGTATTATGTCTTGTATATAATTAGACGTGCCATATTTTAATGCAGTAGGCTGCAAAGTAATTTGTTTATACTAGTATCACCACAAAGGCGAGCAATCCCTTGTGCTCAGACAGTAGGCCAGCAATGAGGTCACAGTCCCTAGGCATCTTCCAGCGCTATTACAATTCTGTGGGATCAGCATTGTATCGGTGGTCTGCCATTGACAAACATATCATGATGCAACACATGGCTGGATCTTAAGGTGAAATCATATAGTGGTTCTTTCTTTCTCCCAGATATAATGAAATACTTACATAGGAAAATCCAACAAAAGTGTTACTATAAAAAAAAAAAAAAAAGGCCAGTGAGATAGCTCAGTGGTCTAAAGAGCCTGTTTAGGCAAGCTTCGGCAAGGGCACAGGGACTGAGGTTAGATCCCTAGCACCACACAGGGTACCAGACCTGCCCCAAGGTGAGCTGAGCAGGCCACCAAAAAAGGAAAAGACAAACAGAAGCCTAAAGCAAACATTCTCAGCTGGGTGTGGTAACATACGCCTGTAATCTCAGCACTTGGGAGGCTGAAGCAAGAGGATCAATATGAGTTCGAGACCAGCCTGGGCTACAAAAGTGTGCTCAAGGCCAGTCTGAACAGCATAGCAAGACTCTGCCTCAAAAAGACAAAAATAAAAAATAAAAATAAAACATTTTCTGAAGGTAAAAAGCTCTTGGGGGTGGGGCTTAATTCTTAGTCCCATTTGTCTTCAACAACAAAAAAGTTACAAAAAACTTAGTACAGCCCTTTTTTAGATCTTCATGTTGTCTAGTAAAGTGAGCACTCAATTCTTGATCATTTTAGGTTAGACATTTTGCTTTTATTTTGATTACTATCACCTTCATTTCTGAGAAAGAGATAATATAACTCCACAACAATAAATGCTAAGATTCCTGATGGCAAAGCAGGGTAGTTATGCCAAAGGCATCTCATTTTCTTTAATCATGGATATTTCCAACTGGCAGAAAATCGCTTTACATCTCACATATGAAGTTAATGATAACATTAAAAGAAGTTAACTTCTTATCTCAAATACCTAAGATTCAAGGAAGGAGCATTTTACAAGATACGGTGGTATTCATGTCAGCAGACTGAAAGGGCATTCCTGTGCTACCATTATTTGAAAAAGGAAAGAAAAGCAAAGAATCCTGGGAAAAGTTTAATATGCAGATCTCATCTTTTTGTTTTTTTCCTTGTTAACCTGACCTAAAGAAAAGCAATGTGTGCTCCTCTAGAATAAATTGATAGCTTGGTTTCTGGTAGAAATTATATTAGCAACATAGATGGTCTAAAAATAGATATACAGAGAGGGACAGTAGCAAAGTAGCAATACAACTGCATGTAAAATTTTATTGGCAGGTAAGATAAAAACGCATAAATGTCACTATACCTTCCAGCAAACATCGTTTCTGCCTGAGCTGCTATTTCATCTATATCAGGAACAATAACTGCAAAGAAAAAAGAAATCTTTTCTTTATCTCTCTTAATTTGGAACCACAACGTTCATACTAATAGTGGCTTCCTGAAATATTTTTTGTCTTTCTTTATACCACCATAGATCAGTTAATTGGTTTTAAAACTCACAATATCATTGTCTCAACGTTAATATTTTAAATGCAGGTTTCCATTCATTTATGATTTCTTTGGTGCAGAGGGTCGAAGACAGGCCCTTGTGAATGTTGTTTCCTTTTATGAATGGAAACTATATTTCAAACTAATGTATCATTGTAATTGAGTGTAGATTTAATAGACGAGAAAGTACCAGCCACAAAGGTGCTCCTTATCTATATGAACGTGTTTACCTATCTCCCTCATATGTGTATACTGTGCATGAGAACATACATACATGTAACTTAAATTAGTGACAATGTGGTAGTTTCATTCTTTTTTAAATCAAAATATACATAAAGTGAGCCTTGTTGCTGTACAGTGATTTTTTTTTCCTTCCGAAGTACTGAGGATTAAACCCAGAGCCACCTTCACCACAAGTTCTTTAGTCCAAGCAAAGTGGTCTAAGCTTAGTAACTTCCAAAGTTAAGTACTTGCCTGGCAAGTGCAAGGTCCTGAGTTCAATCCCTGGTACCTCAAAAAAAAAAATTGCTTTATAAGTCTT
Source organism: Myocastor coypus (assembly GCA_004027025.1). Classification (NCBI taxonomy): domain Eukaryota; kingdom Metazoa; phylum Chordata; class Mammalia; order Rodentia; family Myocastoridae; genus Myocastor; species Myocastor coypus. The sequence goes on from PVJA010008793.1 coordinate 6,729, forward strand.
TTTCTCTTGCCAAGAGTGTTTTCTTTGTTTTTTCTATTCAAACTACTCATGATTCTTTACTGCACCCCACCACTAATATTCTGGGGATACTTGTTTCAAATTATCATGTTTAAATGATAACCATATAATTCATGTCTGGTCCCCAAAACATGAAAAGAAAATAGAGCAAAATATACAAAGGAACAAGCAGTCCCTCCCTTGCTCCCCAGAACGATGCCCTTGGAGATACACGCAAGGGCGGAGGGAGGCCATGTCAAGGGGTTTTCCGCATGCCCCTGGACCTTCCCTCTGGTGCTTTACTGACACGCGAGGCTTACGTTTCCAGAAATCTGGCTTCTGGGAGCCAATAATTGATATTCTCCTATCAGTGCAACCGCCAGCCCAACTTTCTGGATCTGCCCTCCTGTTTCTGGAAATGGCCCTTGGGGTTCTGTGCTTCTGGGAAGTAGAGAAAAGCAATGGTTGCACAGGTGCCAGTGGGATGCTCTTAGCAAGCCACTGCCCGTCTGCGGGGGGCCGGACTGCATCTGGGACTTTCCATCCAGTTCAGACATGCGCAGTAAAACACTGGCCTTAAAACCTCCACTTTATCTGCATATGTGCAATCAATGAATCCTTACTGCCAACTGATTGGCAGATATAAACAACAGAATGATATCCTAGCTTTGCCAGTGGCTATGGTGTAAAGAAAGTTTCGTATCCGGGAATGAATCGTATTCCGAGAAAAAGAATCCCATTAACTGGTTAAATAGTTCTTACGACACATAGTTTCTAGCCTACTGTGGCTGGCCTGGTCTATCCAAAAAAACTGGCAATTCCATATTTTTCATTTTCATAAAGTTCTTTCTGTACTCTCAAAAATTTTACAATCCTTGTTGTGGTCTTTGAGTGACAGGCTCCAAGTCTCAGAGAGAAGAGTCACCTTATGCTTACACTTTTAAAATTTAAATAGAAGTCCAGTTTATAATCAGGAAAAGTAAAAGAAAGAAAGAGAGAAAGAGAGAGAGAGAGAGACCAAGCCAACCAGCCCTTCAGGTTTTTGGGAAATGCACCGTCATTATTATTGAGGAAGGTGACAGCATTCCCCCCATCTACGCTTCCTCCTCACTCTTCCTTGGTGCAGGCATAAAAATTTCTCTTGGATTTTCCCTCAAATGTATCCTGCTAAATAGACTCAGAATGGAGCTGAGGAGACCACAGAAGAACCCTGACTTTTGTGACCCTTTGCAAGCATTTTTTAAATTTATTTTTTTTTACAATAGTTAATACATTGCATAATGGTGTCTTCATTGTAGTTGTTCAGAGTGTAAGATGCAGACATGATTTCTTGTCTAAATCTCATTAGTACAGGAGCCGGGTATGGTGGCACACGCCTGTAATCCCAGCACTCGGGAAGCTGAGGCAAGAGGATCGGTGCGAGTTCAAGACCAGCCTGGGCTACAAAAAGTGAGCTCAAGGCCAGCCTGAACTGCACAGCGAGACCCTGTCTCAAAAAAAAAAAAAAAAAAAAAAAATCTCATTAGTACAGATCTTTCTTTTCATTGCACAAAGAGAAAGTAGCGGTTCTCCAGCAGGTTTTTGAAACCAGCAGGTAATTGGTAGAATTCACACCCTGACTGACTAACTATATATGTATGTATGTATGTATATATATATATATATATATATATATATATATATATATATATATCTGTGAACCTTAGCAAGCAACTTTTAGCCTTTTGCCCCTGGGTTTCTCATCAGAGCAATGGTACTATATACCCCAGCTCTCCCTCACAGACTTGGCAAGATCTCCAAGCAACTCCTGTGTTTACAGGAGTTAGCACAAGCAACAGCAACTATCCTCTCTGCCATTCCAGGCAAGATACTTAAACTTTTGAGCTCTCTTGTACCATGGGTGCAAATGATGTCTACGTTTTGTTTTGTTTTTCTCCTCCCACAGAAATATCATTGTGTTTTAAAATATAGAAGGGCCTTTTCAAGTTCTTACAAAATAAAATGCAAACAGCAAACCCTGTCACAGAGAAGATACCTGCCGGCACCAGAGTATCCGGGGAGCCACTGGCAGACGTCTCGGCAGCATCGCTGTTGTCACCAAACTCCTTCTTGTATATGGACAGCATGTACGAGATCCTATAATCGAGCCTGACACTCAGGATGAACTGGGAGAATGACAAAAACAGTAACATTTTTTAATAATTGGCACAGTGCTTAAAACTGCAGTTCATGCCACACCGCCGAGGACAACACAGCCATCAGCCTTTGGAACCATCTAGGGACTTCCTCTGAGAACTCTCCACACTGCCTGTATGTTGAGCAGTTTTAAGACTGAGGAGGGGATGTATTCCGACAATGAGCCAGTCTTAGTAAAATCCCATAGCAACTGGGGGGGAGGGGAAATGCAATTTCCTTCCCCACAAGTGTTCCTGAATATTCCAAGAGGAGATTTCATGAGAGTCAACATAAAGAGGCAACGGTGACATAATCTGACTGGACACTGAGCAGAGCATTCAGGGGTCCAAGAGAAAAGCTGGAGGCGTGACCTGCATCCTTGCATAATCAGGCTGCGCATCCAGATGCAGAAGAGTTGGTCCCAGTAGCATCACTGTCCATCCTAGAGCTGGGCTAGGAGAACACAGCTGAGATATCCTATGTCCCTAGGCACCACAGATTTTCCCCACTGAAGGTTGTGTTGTCGCAGTTGTTCTTGTTCGCTGATGTAATGGCGGAAGTTGAGTACCTAGTAAGGTGGCAGACTGGCCAGTGTTGTGAGAAATGAAGACACTCGAAGCCCACTGCCTTCAAGAAGCCAACAACAGAGTCGGAAAGACAAAAGGCGACACTGTTAACATGATCAGGAAACTACGAAGGAGGAAGCCATGCAACATCAATACCATGGAGTTTGGAGAAGGAAAAGCCAGAACTGCTACAGATTAGAGGATGCTTGTAATCATCTTCCACTGTGCTGGCCTCAGATAGGGTCCATCAAAGCTCTGATCTCTGTGCAATTCTCATCAGGATCCTCTCATTCGCGCCGGAAGCAACACGGCCACTCATGGCTCCAGGGACCGCGCATGCGTGGTATCACCTCCCCTTAGCCCTGCTACCTCTGCACCCTTGTCCCATATCTACCCTGGCCCCCACTTGTGCTCTCATTCGCTCTCAGACTTCTGCACCCTGTGGGCATCGGTACAGGTGCATCTTCTCCCTACATCCTTGTTCTGAGCCCCCCTTTCCTCGACTAACCTTTCCTTCCACCTGATAATAATCATTTTTGAAATATCTTCCATGGTCCAGGTTAAAAATCTTTCATAAGTGAAGCTTTCGTCGGTTTCCCCGTCAAAATGGGATAAAACTCTCGCCCTTCTGTCCTCGCCCTTGCTCTCTCTTCTGCCCCTCCTTCTCTCCCTTTCTTTCTCCATTTTGCTAGATCTTTGTGCTCTCTTGGTTGCTGAGGAAGATGCCAGGGATATCAAAAAGTTCCAGCAACGCACTTCCTGATATTGAAGGACTTAAGAATCCAGAGGGAAAAACAAACACAGGAGAGATCTTTTTATGAGCACAGGGTGAGCAGCGGCACATACCAGGTTAAGGGGTCGAGGTTATCTAAAGGATTTTTGGAGCAGGAGAAAGACAGGGAAAGAGAACCATGCACGAGCCCTTGGCTTTGACAGCCTGGAGCAGGAGGCAGGAGGAAAGCTAGGCTGCAGGGGCTCCGCAAGAGAGGCACTTCATTAAGGCTTTGGAACAAGGTGAAGAGCAAATTAATTAGTCAAATGTGTAACACTAATGAAACACTTAGCACTTCTGGTTGAAGATGAATACTCACAGAATTTCAATCCATATATATATATATATATATATATATATATATATACTCAAAATAAAAACTTTCATCTTCTAATTACTCGATTTTTTTTTTTAAGATGGAAAAAAGAGGAGAGGAGAAAATGAATGCATCAGCAGAGGAGGAGTTTAGAGAGAGTCAGGCAGACACCCCAGGAGGCTGAGGCCGAAGGACTGCAAGTTCAAAGCCAGTCAGGATGACTTTGATGAAAGTTTGTCTCAAAATTTTAAAAGATAATAGTTTTTAAAAGGCTAAGGATGTGGCTCAGGAGAAGACACTGGGTCTCCCGAATGAAGGAGAGGGAAAGGGAGAGGGAGAGGGGAAGAGGAGGGGGAGAAAAGAGGGAGGGGAAGAGGGGAAGGAGTGGGGAGGAGGGGAGGGGAAGAGAAGGCGGGAGGGGGAAGGGAGAAGGAGGGTTGGGGGAAGAGAGGAAGAGAAGGTAGGTGAGGGAGAGGAGGGAGCATTGAGAATGAGAGACACACTTGAAGATGGGAAGAGATAACCCTGAGAGAGGAGAAGGCCTGGCAGAGGGCACGCTTGCCAAGAAATGTGGCCACAAAGAAATTCCGGAACAGAGTGCCAAGAAAGAAACACAGACTCCGTGAGCCTGACCCAGACACAGGCCCCAGGGACCAGAGCAGAAGCAGAGAGCGCCCGGAGGAGAATTCGCCAAGTCGCCTAGAGAGACAGCAGACCTGAAGCAACCCCTGACTGCAGCCCCACAGACCCTGTTTCTCATCGTGTTTGAGCGGCCAGGGAATCTTTTCAAGGCTCCTTCTCTATAACTGTGGGCTACAAGGACACGTGTTATACGGGTTGTCCCGGAAGGAGGGCGACATTGAGCGAAGGCCTCCTGGGTCCTGGATCAAGTGCTCCCTGCCTTTCTGAGCTCAGGGACAGGGAAACTGTAAGTGAGTTTTCCGGGTCATGAGCACAGGCTCCGAGGCCTGCCAGCACGTCTCCGGATTCTGCCTCCGCAATTCCTGGAGGAGCTGTGCAACCTTTTACGATTATAAATCTAATTACTTGAAATGAAAAATGTATGGGCCCTTCCAGGACGACTGCCCCACTTCTGGGCGCTCACTCGACGTTCAATTCTGATGGGAGTCTTCGTAAATTCTTCTATCCAGACTGTTAAGAGAATCTTGAAAACTCCAGGCTCCATTCTCCAAATCGAGGACAAATGCTACCCCACTAAGATACTGCAGAACTGCTCTGCAAAAGCTAACAGCAAGAAGAGCAAGGAATCCCCAGCTACAGGAAGTGGGAAGTTTAGTCCCTAAACCAGAACCTATGAATTTTTCTTGTTTAAATGCACATCACCAAAATGAAATAAAATAAATACATAGCACCAGGCTTTTTAAGAGAATTTTTTAAAATGAAGAAAAATAGAAATGATACAGAATTTCACTAAATGAGATGATAAGAATTTCACAATGGTTGTTACATTGCATGCCACTGTCGCATCTTCAAATCAGTCGTTCAGATAGGTTACCAGATGTGAGCATGCAGTATTGGTCAAATAAATAATAAATAATAAAAATTTAAGCGTTGACTGTTCCTTTCAATAGACCAGTAGAAGTCAGCAGTGCGATAATTACCCAAGCTATCCTGTGTATATACATATTTTTTTTTCTTTCTCTCTCTCTTCCTTCTCTCTTTTCTCCTTTCCCTCATACCAGGTCCCAGTTGTTTCTTTCCCTTTTACACTATCTACAGTACCTTTCATATTTTATTGGCTTTTTCAAGTTCTTAGGCTACAGAGATAATACTAAAGTCAAGATAATAATTCTTTGTTAGCAATAAATACTTCAGCTGAATTTCTTTGTTACAATAAATCTGGATTCACAAAATTGTATGTCTGAGTCAATTAAAATATAATTTTGCGGGGCCCAGCAGGATGGCTCAGTGGTCTAAAGTGCCTGCTTAGGAAAGCTTGGGCGGCTGCAGGGACCAAGGTTCCATTCCCGGCACCACATGCTGTACTAGCCCTGCCCTCAGGGCAGGCTGAGCCGGCCATAAAAATAAACAAAAGTTCTGAAACAAGAAAAAAAATAAATAAATGAAATAAAAATTTAAAAAATTCTTTAAAAAATAAAATATAATATAATTTTGCTTGTTTTAAATCTTTCTTATATGGGATCAAGGAGATAGCTCAGTGGAATAAGTGCTTGCCTGGTGAGCATAAGATCCTGAGTTTGATCCCCGGTACCACCAAAATAAATAAATAAATAAATAATTCCTTATAATATGGCCCAAATTTAACCAGGAATCAATATTAAATATAAAAGCAATTTTATCCACTCAAAGCCCTTCACAGTTGCTAAATATTTGAGCATATTTCCTGAGGATAAGTCAACAAACTAGAGATACTAAATGGTGTAGGGGTGAGATTTCTTATCAGTCCTGTCCTTCATTTAAGAAAAAGAAAAAGAAAACGTAGATGAGCAATACTATTGAACATCTGCACCACGACTCAGAACAAAGAAAGTTTAAGGGAAACGGTACAAGCAAGATGACACCCGTGTGACTCGGAGTCCAGGCCAGGACGCACCTGTAAGATCTCAATGATCTTCAGCTTGGTGTCCATCACAGTGACGTCCTCATGCTCAGCAGGGCTCACCTGCTTGCTGGGGTGGGCGCTGGGCTGCACGTCAGGCACACTGCTCACGGGGAACAGGGAGCCGCGGCTGAGAACCATCTGCGTCATCATCTCCCCGACCCCATGGATGGTTCTCATGACGTTGTTTCCTGTCACCAGAAAAGGCTGCATCAACACCCACGCACCAGGAGAGGCACGGCTGGGGCGCTCTCTGGTCACAGCTGGACTGCGTGCTAGGCAGGTACCCTACCCGGAAGCTACAGGTCCAGCCCCTAGGAACCGAGGACAGGAAGATCATTAGCCCAGGCCTGGCTTGCTCTTCATGGATGGACCTAAGACACTGCAGACCCATTTCTTTTCTTTTTTTTTTTTTTAATTAATTTCAATAAGAAAGAAATAGCAATGAGACAGTTTCAGAACATGTGAGCAAGACAGCCACAATAATCAATACAATGTATGTTGTTGTCTTCATAGTAGTTGTTCAGAGTACAAGATGCAAACATAAATTTTCTAAACATTATTGGTACAAATATTTGTTCTCATTGAGCTCAGAGAAAGTAGTTGTACAACTATTGGATTGTATAGTCCAATCTACCATGATAGTAGTGGGTTATCAGCAGAACTGACAATGTCAGAGGCTATTGACTTGAGCCTTTTACAGCTCAGCATACTAATCTTGCTTTACTTTTTATGCCTCATGGTCAAACTTTTCTTCTGGGTGGTTAAGCAAGCAGAAAAGTTAGGAAACATAGCAGGGGCAAAACCATGCACTTAATATGTACACAGGATGAACTAGACAATGGACCTAAGTATCTTCAACAGGTTTGTTTGTTTTTTTACACTGAGGATAGCAATGTGCAATACTAAAACCATGCTTGGAATGCCTGTTATTCTGGTCTTTTAGTACGTGCTGCTTCTAATGTCATATCAATTATAGCCATACTCTCTCTCAAGTAAATGTTTGTTGAAAAAAAAAAAAAAAGTGTAATATAAAAGACAAAGACAAATGCCATAGGATTGACCTGATTTGAAGACCCATTTCAAAGGACAGCTCCATCCCTTAATCTCTCTCTCTCTCTCTCTCTCTCTCCCTCTCTCTCTCTGCCCTGTGTGTGTGTTTCTGTCTCTCTGTCTCTGTCTCTGTGTCTCTGTCTCTCTCTGTGTCTCTCTGTCTCTGTGTCTCTGTCTCTCTCTGTGTCTCTGTCTCTGTCTGTCTGTCTCTCTCTCTCTGTCTCTCTCTCTCTGTCTCTCTCTCTCTCTCTCTCTCTCTCTCTCTCTCTCTCTCTCTCTCTCTCTCATACTTGGAGGCCAACCCAGGGGTCTTGGCACTACGCTACATCTCCAGTCCTGTTTTTTGATGATGCTCCAAAGGTAAGTTGTTGGTGTCTTCATATGCAAGTCAGATTCTTCTGTAAGACAGTACTTAATCCCAACCAATTACTGTACCAACCAACAGGCCCTGAGTTTTACAGCAATTACAGCCAGGGTTATTAATCTCTAAGATACAGTGAGTCACAGGGAGAACACAGTGACTCTAGCTTATCCTGGATAGTGAGGTTAACAAATCTCTTCTCTCTTATAACAGGCCTGAGCCAGTTTCCCACCCTAAAGCTTAAAAACCACACAGCTCAGCACTGCAGCACACACCCAATGTCCCAGACACCCAGGAGGCTATGGCAGGAGGATCTCCTGAGCTCAGGAGTTTAAAGCCAGTCTAGGCAACATAGTGAGACTCTATCTCCAAAGAACAAGGACCTGAAAGATAGCTCAGCAGTCTAAGTGCCTGCCTGGAAAGCGCAAGGACGCAGGGTCGATTCCCAGTGCTGTATGGTAGCTCAGGCCTAAAATCCCAGCACTGAAGAAGCTGAGATAGGAGGATCACCTC
>PVJA010008793.1:15162-42809 GCA_004027025.1 Myocastor coypus
TTTTTTTTTTTTTTTTTTTTTTTTTTTTTTTTTTTTTTTTTTTTTTTTTTTTTTTTTAGTTTTCTGATATAGGGTCTCACTACATGGTTCAGGTTGGCCTTGATCTCCCTGCGTAGCCTAGGCTGACCTGAGATTGTCCTGTCTTGGCCTCCCATTGGATTACAGGCATTGGCCACCGCACCAGGCCTTGATCTCTGGTTGCAGAAACTGCCTAAGTAATAAAGCTATCGGCTCCTGCTAGCTATCCTCTAGATAACATTTCTGATGTGTGCTCACCTGACAGCAGGTGTGTGTGCGTGTGGTGGGGGGGACACACACGTGGATGTGCCCATTAAATGCACATGCTACGTGTGTTTGTGTGTTCTTTTGGTTTTTGTACTTTAAGAAATTGGAGATAGTTGGGGTGTAGCTGAAACTAATGAACCCACCAACCCCTTTATCTCCCACAAATGCCCAGTGGGTGGCCTTTTGACATCAGAGGACTGAAAACATCACCCAGAGATAAGGCTCACACTGCCCATTGCCCAACTCAGGCCCTGGGAAGTGCCCTGGTTTGCTTACCACTGTGCAGAGAATGACCACTTCTCTCCTGTCCCACCAATCACCTTCCCCCTGCTCTTCCAGCCCCTTTGTACCCTTAAAAACTGTCTTCTAGGGCTGGCTAGGTAGCTCAGCAGCCTAGAACACCTGCTTAGGCAAGCTTAGGCAAGCACAGGGGACCACGGTTCAATCCCCGACACTACATGCTGCGCCAGCCCCGCGCCCAGAGTGGGCTGAACGGGCCACAGAATCCAGGTGTAATGGGGCACACCTATGATCCCAGCACTGGGGAGGGTGAAAGCAGGAAGATCACTATGAGTTTGAGCTGCACAGTGAGACCCTGTAATAATCAAGCGCATTAAAAAAAAAAAAAAAAAAAAAAAAATGGAGGAGGAAGACTAGAGTTTTGGAGCTTCCAACATTTGAAAACCTCCTGAATACATTCTGTCTCTTGTTGAACTGGGGCTGTCTGTGACCCACAGTCTTGTGGGGCCAGCTAAGCTGGCCTGCTTCTATAAGAGAACTGCATGAAAGCAACCATCCTCTCAATGTTGGTGCCCTCATCCTCCACTCTGAGCTAGCAAGCTTCCTGGGCACAGCGCTTATGGAAAGAACGTGCAAGCAGGATTCACAGAAAAGGCTCCTCAAGGAGACGGAGGTCCCAAATGCCCTTCCCACCCCATCTCATCCGAAGAGAAAATGGTTCGTTCAAAGTCTACCAAAAAGCAAGGTGAAAACGTGTAAGGTAATTACACAAAAGTCACCATCAGCTATGACTGCGTTCCATGAGGAGCCCTCACCACCTCTCTTCCCCTGAGTGTGGCTCTTCATTCATTCATAGATAAAATTGTATAATTTGATACCATTGCATGATTTCTCTCATGAGCCTCCGCCTTACACTGACCGCAAACCTCTGTGCTAAGGAACTTCCTGTGGCCCCAGGACTTCTGTCCTCCTCCTGCACTGTTTCTCACGTCTGGCTCTTGCAACAAGCTTCCAGGATTCCAAAGAACAGCTGTCTATTTTTCTTTTCAAACAGTGGTCTTGGCCTTGTGGGTATTCTGGGAGTTTGCCCAAGGAAAAGGTCTAAGAATCTGGTAAAGAATCTTTCCTTCCCTACATGTGGAGGGGTGTGAACCAAGAGAAAGGGAAACAAAATTAAGGCATGATGAGATTTTTAAAAAACAACAACAAAACAAAACAAAAACCCTCTCCATTCTGATAGAGCATACACTGTAGGGGCACTTATAGAATGGTAGGGCAAATACTAAGCTTTTAAAAAATTTGAAAGATCACTAAGGTGAACAGGGATGGCCCAGACCACAGTTAAAATGAACCACTAGCAGCCGCTACTATTTTTATGCTATGAAAAGATGACATGTTTCTTAAAATTTACAATTTTATCTATATGTCAAATCAGTAGGTGCAAAAGTTGACCCTATCCCCAGAATAGATTTGAGTACTCAAACAAGGAGCATTCCTCTCACCTGGCCTATTCCAGGCAGAAATGAACTTAGATTTCGCTTTGAAGATCTTGAACGTTTCATTACGTTGTTACTTGCGTAAGCGAAGGAGGAGGGGTGTTTGAGGAAAATATGGAGAGGTGACTTTCAAGTTCGGGCAAAGTTGAGGCAAAAGGGTTGGAAAGAACCCGCTCTTTTCTATTTGAATTATCTCAAGGCAGAAGGTGTCCTTGTCTGTGGTTCTCAGCCAACCACAGCAACTGAGTCTTTGGCATCAGCCCCTCTGTCTGCTACGGGATGGAGCAACACAGCTCTGGCTGTTGGCAATGGGTTTGTGTCACGAGTGTGTTCAGCCACTACATTTGTCAGAGCCTTGATCAGAACATGCACGTGTGCTATGGGCTGCCCGGGCCGTTTCTCACGCTAGTGCAGAACAGCTTCCTTTTACTGTTCTTCACCCTGATTTGCACGGAGAACTTCAGCACCCACCATGTCACCATCTTGTTTGGATTTCCATGGAAGGTAATCATTGCAAAGGAAAGGCAGCCCAGACAGTTCTTCCCCCTAAATATAGAGTCTGTCACCAAGAATTAAAACCCAGAGACTAAATTAACACACAGCACATGTTTTCAGTGAAATCAGAGGGTTCCTTCCAGCTGTACCATGGCCTTACATGCCTGTGGCACGGGAGGTCACAGAGTCCTCCTGACATTTCCATGTATGGCCAACTCAGAAGTCTCAAATTCAAAGACTTATTTTCTGCCTTTGCAAGAGAGTGTTGAAATTGTGCTGAAGTTGTGAAGTATGGCAGTGTAAAAAGACATTAAGCCAGACACTACATAAATCACAGACATGTGAAGTTCCTGGTATCCATTCCTGCACAGGAAAAATGTTCTAATGCTACATGGTGGGGAGAAGCCAGAGAGGATCAGGCCTCAACAATGCAAAGGAAGAAAGCGTTCTTCGTTCTCTTCTCAAGCATGACTAGCTAATACTGCCTAAAAATTGTCCAGTTAAAACGCTACCATACCTGGGCAAGATAGCTCATTCCTATTATCCCAGTATTCTGGCAGGCTGAGGCAGGAGAATCCCAAATTCAAAGTTAGCTTGGGACAACTTAGTAAATAAATCACTATCTGAAACTAAAATACAAAAATGGGCTGGAGACACAGCTCATGGCAAAGATCGTAGGTTCAATCCCCAGTACTGGGAAGGAAAAACACCCTACCTTCTTTCTTTCTTTCTTTCTTTCTTTCTTTCTTTCTTTCTTTCTTTCTTTCGTTCTTTGTGTGTGTGTGTGTGTGTGTGTGTGTGTGTGTGTGTGTATTTTTAGGGAAGAGTCTACAGGATGTTCAGGGTCTCACTCCTAGAATTCCCTATATTTCGCTAGGTTTCAGGCTGCCTATGCCCTTCACTTCAACTGGCCCTTATAGTGGGAAAGTGGGGTGGTGTAGCACGCCACTGTACATAGCCAGAAAGGGAAAGTCTCAAATAGAGGTCAGTGAATGTCAGCATGAGTTTTTACCAGAATTCAGCCCAAAAGAAAAGGGTGTAATTATAAATCTACAGATGATTATGGTCTATGAACCTTGCGATAAATTCACATTAGTCCCAATCATCTTACCTCATCAGCTTTCATGACATATGCTGGACTATAGGATCCTAGTGGTATTTTATTTATATTATAGGATTTGGTTTTATGAGCAACCCTTGTTCAAAAAGTATTCACATAGTAACCAATGTTCATCCAGTGTATGTAAGCATAAGAGAAGAGCTTCCAGTACGGCTGGGAAAACACAATCGGGTCTATAAAAACAGTGAAGAGATAGGATAAGACAGGCAGGATAGTGATAATGTAGCAGGGATGTTTACAGAGTGTCTTGGGGGTCAACTTTTGTTTGTTTGCTTCACTATACTGAGAACTGAATACAAGGTGCTCCCACTGAGCTACATCTTTAGCCCTTTTTATATTTTTAATTTAGAGGCAGGATCTCACTAAGCCCCTAAGTTTCCCAGACTGGGCTGGAATTTACAATGCTCCTGTCTGAGCCTCCCAAAGTGCTGGGGTTAGAGGTGGAAGCCACCATGCCCGGATGGAAAATATATTATTTTTAAATTTGAAATGGTAAGTGATAATTTGAAATGACCTGCCATGCCGGCCCCGCCCCTTGGGTGCATTGAGATGCAACTGAGTCAGGGCATGGTGGCATGTGCCTGTAATCCCAGCACTTGGAAGGCTGAAAACAGGAGGATCACAATGAGTCTGATCTGTGTAGTGAGATCCTGCAAACCCTGTACTAAAATACATAAAAATAAAAAAAACTAAATTTGTGATAATGTAGGATGAGGGGAGTGAAGGACAGCTTCAGTGAATACACAAGTCTCCTCATGGATTGGGACAAAGTGAAGGATTTGGATCGGAGAAGCCATGATCATCATCAAATCATATCACTCTCTCACTCAGAATGTTAAACCTACTAGCATGCTCTGGCTTCTTGTCAGAATAAAATTGTGTGACATATACCTCCCCTAAAGCCTTGAAGAATAAAAATACCATGTAATCATAAGTTATTACTTTTAAATGAAAATAGAGCTCAGCGGACTAAAATGCCCTGCTTAGGCAGAGCACAGCAGCTGAGGTTCGATCCCCAGCATGCCTTACCTGCCCCACCCCCAGGGCATGCTGAGCTGGCAATTGAGACTAGGCATGGTGGCGCATGTCTATAATCCCAGCACATGGGAGGCTGAAAACAGGAGGATCCCTACAAGTCTGACCTATGACATGAGACCCTATACACCAGTGCAATGGTTCTCAACTTTTCTAATGCCGTGACCCCGCAATACAGTTCCTCATGTTGCGGTGACCCCAAACCAAAAAATAATTTTGGTGACTACTTCAAATTACTAATTCCAATAAATAACATTTCACCATGGCATAGCATGGGTTCAAATACACAGTTTCCGATGGCCTTAGGGAACCCCTGTGTTTTTGGTCGTTTGACCCCCACCAGGGTCACACCCACAGGTTGAGAACCGCTGCTATAGACTCTGTACTAAATGCATAAAAATAAATACATACATACATACATACATACATACATAAATGGAAAGTGGAGTAGAAGAGCTACTTTGACGTCACTCCCAAAAAAGCAACTCTTCACTTAATTAGCCTCCCTTCCAGTGGGCAGCTCCTGCTAATGAACAGAGGACTCCACCACAGAATCAGAGCTTGTATCTCTGAGGAAAACAGCATCACCTCTAAACATACCACCTCAAAAAGAGATGCCCTTCAGAAGAGCCATCATGTGGCACACTTCATGGGCGCAGTGGATGACATGAACTTCCTTCATCTCACACACACATTCACTGACTACAGTGTGCTCGCAGACTGTTTATTGATTTCAAAAGCTTAGAAATAGAACAAGACAAGACAAAACAAAGCCAACCAACAACATGAAACTAAAATATAGCTGCGCTGGCCTGCATCTTTTTTCTTCAAATATCAAGTAGACTACTTGGAAGAAAACTATTTTCCATCCCACACACTAAAAAAAAATCTTATTCCAAAAATGATTCAAAGAAGCAATTCATACAAAGCCGCCACTGAGTTCTGCCTCCTATTTTGGATTCCATCACTGTCACATGCTGACAGTCACTTCAGTCTTCCAAGGCTCAAGATTTTAATTTGCAAAACTGATCTTTGCATCTTAACAGTTGGGAATAGAAGCCATGAATGGGTTTACATACCATTCTTAGGATGGGGATGTTAGTAGCTTACAAGCAAAAGGCATAGATTGTCCACACAAGTGTTGCATGGTCCTCGCAAAGGCTACTCATAGACACCACATGTCATCCAGACACAGAAGCCAGAAGCTTCCACTCCCCCAGAGAACCTCTTTGTGCCTCCTGTGGTCCGTTCCTCCACGTCCCTCCACCTGCCACCAAAAGCATGCACTCTGCCGATTGCTCACACCACAGACCATGCTGGCTCCTGTAGCATTTTCCAGGTTTGATTTTAATCCAGGACCCTAGCCCAGGATACTAGTTAATGACTCAGTGTTCAAGTATGAAAAGGCCTCTAGGGTTCCTTCCTGCTTTGTTCTTGCCTCAGTCAGCTCAGCAAAGCACTCAGCGCCCTTCCCTTGGGGCATACGTTCCATGACCTGGAGCAGCGGTCTCCAGTATGTCATGGCCCAGAACACATATCAGGTAGTGTTTGAAGGTGAGTGGCAGGTGGAGGGTGCAAAATTCCATCTGTCTGCCCCACCACTTCTTCCTGCTCATGTTCCTACGTGAGCTCCATGTCCCAACAGCTCAAAGGCAACACCAGTTCCCACAGGAGCACAAGCTATGCTATGACCTATGCCTGGGCGACATCTACACTGCTCCCATCCTGAAACCATGAACCACTAGAAAAGCTCCCTCCCACGAAATTCATCCTGAAGTCACCAGCAGGGCAAATTCTACAATATGGTTTTCTTTTTTTTTTTTCTATACATGCAAACCTATAGTAAAGTGTAATTTATAAATGAAAGCACACTCAGAGTTGAATAGCACTTGCTGGATAGAATATACCAATTATAACAATATACAGCAATAAAGTTATTTGAAGTTTGTGAATTGCTTCCTGCTGGAATTTTCCATTTCCAGTTGACTGCAGGTAACTGAAATCGCAGAAAGAAAAATCGTAGGTGAAAAGAAACCACTACATTTGTGTCAGTGGCATGGATAAAAATCAGAGTTAGTGTGTTTCTCCAATGAAAAATCAATATGAGACAAGGAGAGATCATGAACATAAGGAATAACGCTGATGAGATTCCAAAACTCCATGGGCAAGTTGAAAACTGATTTAAGTCCAAAATCAAATCATCAAAGCACTGTGCTTCAATCTAAATAAAGCCAACTCAAGTCTACCGTGAAAAATTGGTATATAGCTGAGCACAAGCTCAGTAGCCATCCATGTTCAGTCACCAAAACACTCTTGCACCTCCACTGTGCCTCGAAAGTGACAAGCTGAGAAGAAATAAGAAAGTAGCTAGCTCATACCTTTGCTGGTAAAATAAGTGGAAAGTTAGATTTGAATCACGAAGAAACTATTGCAGACTTCAGGCAGCCATACAAAAGACAGATACTCAAAGGACGTGTTCACCATTTTCCGACATGGAACGAGCTCACATGACATTGACTTTCTGTGGGAATTTGAGTTGCATGGACATGGAGTTTCAGGGAACAGCAGTAAAACCGTGTCAGAAATTAAAAGCAAGCGTAAAGACAACTTAACGAAAGAGAAATAACAGTTACAGCTGTGAAAAATAAGAAAGACTTATATGTTGCAGCAGTCATGTCACCATCCTTCCAGTACTTTCACTGACTGATTTTTAATGAGTGTTGTATGAAGTTCTGAGGTTCATATGTTCTGTAGATGATTTCTGTGGTTCCTTTCTAGGTTAACATTCTATTAGTCTAGAACATTCTGATTGGTACCTTCTTGGAGGCCCCTGGTAGATTCTGTTGACCAGAAGTTGAGGGAACTATGGAAGCCATGCCAGTATATATTAACACCTAGGACCCCCAATTCTGAGGTGACAGCATCCTGTTCCGTCACGCTATCAAAGAGTCACCCTTGTACTTGTTCCCCTTGCTAAAAGCCGTCAGTTAATGTTCAAAGCAGTCTTGGGGTCCAAAGGACTCCTGAGACCCACTCCCATCACCACCACACAAATCCAGAATTTCAAAGTCATCTTATAGCAAAAAGAATAAAAATAAACCCCTTCACATTAAACTGGGCAACATGGTTCCCCACTGTGACCCATTTGGAACCCCAAACTCAAACATCTCCAAATGTGTTCATTCCTCATGCAAGCAATGTTTTAACACGAACGGGAACTTGCCATCTTACTTCCTATTTGCTTTAAGCTTGAAAAGCCAAACTATACAAGTTCATAAGTAAAGAAAAGTCATATGCTTGAAGTGCTATGGTCTAGAAAACATTTTTATTAAAATTTATGTATGAACATTAAATATACTTCACTCAAACATTATTTTCAGAGTCTGGGCATGGTGGAACATGTCTGTAATCCTAGAACTTGGGAATCACAAAACAGGAGGATCACTAAGAGTTAGAGCTGCAGAGTGAGAACCTGCACAAAAAAAAAAAAAAACTTAGGGGCTGGGGAGATAGCTTACTGGAACAAGTGCTTGTCTGTCAAACACAGGGTTCTGAGTTCAATTCCCAGTACTGCAAAAACAAAATATTTTGAGGACTGGTGAGATAGCTCAGCAGACTGAACACCTACTTAGGCAAGCGCAGGGACTGGGATTCAATCCCCTGCACCATATTGTATGTCAGTCCTGCCCCAGGCCATACTGAGCTGTCCACCGAGACCAAGCATGGTGGGGCATACCTGTAATCCCAGCACTGGGGAAACTGAAAACAAGAAGATCACTATGAATCCAAACTGTGTACTGAGGCCCTGTACCAAATAAATTTTTTTAAAAAATTATTTTCAACATGCATACAAAAAGAAAGGGAATAGGAGGATGGATGGGGGAGGGTAAGAAGAGATGTAAAAGTAATTAGGATATATTATGCACATTTACCCACTTCTCACAAGGAACATAAACATTATAGACTATAAATATGTACTAACAAAAAAATAAAAGTTACAAGTATGAAAAAAAATTATTTTGAAAACCAAGTATTTTAAGCATGGTACAAGTCAACTATAGATTCAGAAACAGAACATATTTTTTTTTTCCTCCCACTTTGGTTCTCTCTGTCAGTGGATCAGTATCTTGGTTACTGAATCACCTAGGTAGTATCTCAAAGAGTCACGAGCCTTTGCAAGAGTATGGAAAAAGAGAGAAAAAAATTACCCAGAATTAGCCAAAGAAAGGCGCCAGTATATACTTGTAACATTAGGCTCTCTAAGTATTTTTGTCTTTCAAATGAGCACTTGCTCATAGAAGAGTTGTTGCTTATGCACATTTCTCCTACAGATAAACAAGATATGGGAGAAACGTGATGCATAGCTCAATGACAGAGGTATGCTCTGAGACGTGTCAGTAGGGCATTCACTGTACAAACATCATCACAGAGTGCACTTACACCGACCCGGAGAGCTTAGCCTATAATACATCTAGGCTATAAGATACACACTGTCAGACCTGTCTGCCACTGACCATCGCAGTTACATAGTGCACGACTCTGTGCACATGATATAGAAGTAAGGTTAGAAAGGGGTCAGACAGGATCACTCACTACTACTGGGGAAACACCACGAGACAGAACAGGTGGGCTCCACTCAGATTGTGAAGACCCTTGGGCACCTATTTAAGGAGCTGAGTTATTATTTTGTAGAGTTGATAAGAACCCGAGAAAAGATGTAGACTATTTAGAAGGATCCTTCTGTGGGACTGAGGGAGAGAGAACTAGAACAGAGTCGAGGGAAATAATCAGAAATCTACAGAAGGAAGTGAAGTGAAGCACTCAGCTCAAGAGGCGGTAAGTGGGAGAAGTCTGAACGCAGGGATTGGAGCCCTGTTTCTGAGATAACCAAGCACTCACATAGGAGCTATCCTCTGCCTCAAAAAGTTCTTTTCAATCTCACTAATAAAATCACTTCGAGCTAAATGAAAATTCATGATAACTATATACTAGACCTTCTTGGGAGACTTGGAAAAAGTAGAAAACAGAGTTGCTGAACATGATGAAGTCGTCTTGGAAGAATACAGAATAATAACAGTTTAGAGAAACATCAGCTGCAGGGTATGACTTGTAATAAAGAAAGAGGAAGAGAAAAAGAAACTTCAACATTTCCAGCACATGACAAGCTGCGTGCCCTTAAAGTATGTAGCCTAGCTGAAAGTTTGTTTCCTAGGCAAGATCACACCTGACTTTCTGAGTTGTGATAAGGATTAAAGACAAAATTATGCTGCAGTCCTAGAAGTGTGCCAGGTGTTCAATATTAGTAAGCTCACACAGTAAGCCCTTGCAAACTATGTGCTGTGGCACATGTTAAATAGCTATTTCTTGGTCTATTAAATTTATAGAGCTATTTCTATTAAATAACTATTAAACATCTCAGCATATTAAAGCATCTGCAAGCAGGCACAGGGGCCAGGGGTTCAATCCCCAGACCTGACATTCTGGCCCTGTCCCTGGGGGCATGCTGAGATGGCAACTGAGACTTGAGACGGGGTGTGGTCTTGGGAGGCTGTAAACTAGTGGATCTCTAGGAGTTCAATCTAGTAGATCTAGAACCATGTAGATCCTTCCCTAAAATACAAACAACAACAGCAAAAAGTTCAAAAAAGAAAATAAAACAAAATAAAAATTAAAAGGAGGTAAACACAGCTGAGAACGAAGCTAGCTTCTACCTTAGGCACTTGCTCTTAGACTGGTACTAACCCTTTTCTTGAGCTATCCTTGCATCTGTTCCTTCCCCCACCCATCATCACATATACATCTCCGCAAAACGTAAGCCCTTCTCCCTCCCGCCCTCTCTTCCTCCTGCTTTTTCTTCTTTATTTTTAAAGCTACCGGGGGTATTTTTGTTTCTGAGGCACTTTAGCTGGATTCCACAAAGAGCAATCACAGCTGTTAGCCTTAGCGGGGAGAAACCCTTCATGAACATTTACTGAAGTGTTTTGTAACACTTATTAAAAAGAATACCACTCGCTGAATGAAGAATTACATAGCATTCATCAAGAATCGGTTCTGAACAAAAAGGGACTGTATTTAGACAAACCTCATAATTTTATTTAAAATAAGAAACTATTTTCTAGCAGATTTTTTTTTGCCTGCAAATATTTTTCTTCCTTTCCCACCCATATAACAATATCAAATATGTGTCTGCTCCACCCTTTGTCTCTTCTTCTTTGCCTTTTTAGCAGCAACTGTGCTGCCAAAAAAAAAAAAGCCATTCCAAGGTAAATCATGTGACTGAGCCCAAGGAGAATGGGGGAAGGGAGGGGCAAAAGGAGGGGGAGGGGCCACTATAAAGCACCTTGTGCAGCTCTAATCCTTTTAGGGCAAGATGATGATTTCAAATTGTTGTTTGCCTGTATCTTATTCTTTAAAACCAAAGAGACTTCATCTAGGAACCTAAGGCCTCAAAGGAAAGGAAATGCACTGAGTAACAGAACTCCGGTGGTTTTCTCTTCAGTGCATCCCCATGGCCAACAGGGCAATGTGGACACCAACAAAGAGACTATCTGGTTAGTGACTGGGAAGAGACCCACATTTCAACACTGAAGGAGGGAAACTGAAGATCTTGGGGCTGTGTAAAAGTAAAATGATGAAGAGAAATTATCCAGCTCTTCTTCAGTCTTCCGGTTGTTTTTTGTGACCTACTGGCTTGGCAGCTCATGCCACATGAGGGAGATAGCCATGCAAAGCAACAGCAGCACCGTATGTCCAGATACCCTAGCTGGACCCAGGGTCTACACAGTGATCAGAACCCTGCCGCTCCTCATTGGAAGTTTCCATGTGAACCCCACCCCACTGAAACAACAAACATGGACAGAAGAATATTAGCAAGACAACAAATGAGACACAAGCCATTTCCAAGTTGTGTCAAGTTCCTTACTCTGACCACATATATAGGGCATGATCAACAACTGTGCTATGTGTTTAAATTTTTAAAGTTTTATTAAAAGACTCATTTCCACCAATACCCCCGGAAAATACTCTCTCTCAACTCAAACCATATTTATCCATCCTTTTTCCTACTTTCTGAAGCAGCCAGCAAGTCCTCTTTTCTGCCTCTTTCATTGTGCTGTTGCAGCTGCCTCTATCCTGAACCAACTTAAGACGTTTACTTCTTATTGTCACTTTGACTTTGGGGAAGAGCCAGAAGTCACATGGTGACAGAGCCAATGAACGATGTGGATGAGAACACACTAATGTTGTTACAAGCCTGCTTTTCTGTTGCATTGCACACGGTAGCAGCACTTGCCTTTTTTTTTTTTTTCAAATTTATTTGGTACAAGGTCTGGCTATGCAGCTCAGACTCACAGTCCTATCTCAGCCTCCCCAGTGCTAGGGTTACAGGCGTGCACCACCACACCTGGTCTTGAGGCCAGTGGTTCTGCATGCCAGTGTGGTATACGGTACTGGTGATCAAACTTGGGTCCTCGTGCTTGCCAGGCAGACACTTAGACTGCAGAGCTATCTCCCCAGACTTGCCATATTTTTTATCACAACCCATAAATACTCTCACAAAGAAAAACTTCCAGAACTACTACAGAAAGTAGCAAGGCTGGTGACATAAGTGTGTTTGAAGCAAGAGGGAGTATTTTGAGGGGTGACTAATGTGTCTTGTACTATAATAATATTTTAAAGATTCATCATATATTGTCACCACCCCTTGTATGTCAAATGGGGGTGAAACCTATTCATTATTCTCCACTAACACACATCATGTGGTTCATTGTGAATAAAGAATTCACATTTGTCCCCACTATATAAATGACTCTGTAGTCATTTACATATTCACCCAGTTACTTTCAAAGAAATTCATTATTAGTAGTAAAGTCACTGGATTGTACACCTTTAGGCGAACACCAAAATAAAACAATTGCTTAATTTTAAAATTTCAACATCCAAAGAACACCCAACATATGCCAGGTGTTATGTGCATTTTCTTTTACCTCCTTTAACAAAGAAGAGCAGTGCCCAGCAAAATCTTTCAACCCAAAGATCAGTTACACCTACTGCTACCCCTGTGCCTTTAAAGTCACTGAGGGCGAATGATAGGTATTAGGCCAAGCCGACTGACTCAACATCACAGCCTGCTGCAAAGGAATACATTGGCCAGAAAACACAATTTCCCTTCCTACATGACTGCGCAGGCAGGAAAGGCACCAGACTGACACTTCTCAGGATCACAGCCTCCTGTTTCCATCCCATGAAGGCTGGAAGGCACAAGCTCCCTGCGTCTCTGGCTGAGTTTGTGCCAATAACTGAATGCACCACCTCCAGTATACAAACTAAGAGCTGCTTATGAGTCTAGCAACTTCCCCCGAGTAACCACTAAAAGCCATGGTGGCAGTGAGAGGCCACTGCCCGAGAGTTAGACTCAGTACCCCACTTTTAGGTAAGGACAGTTCCCAGCTGCTGGGAGCTCCTAAAGCTAGAAATGGATCCTATGTGAGAGGGCAGGATGAGGCCTCATTGCCTAAAGCAATCAGGCCAACTCAGTCTTAAAGACCATCTTGCCTGGACTTTGTGGGCTATTAGTCACCAGACAACCTTGAGTCTCATAAAGCCTCTTACTATTGTTCAGGGGGTCATTTCACCAACCAGGCGGATGAGCCACCAGCTGACCCCAGCTCTTGTCTTCTCGTCTATCTTTTCCTCATTCCTGCCACTGTTTTCTCCCAGAAAACATCACACTGAAAGACCAACAGATTCCAAGGCCTGGGGACCAAGGTGAGCTGGCCTGTCACCAAGGAAGAGAAAAACTGGTGCAATGGCCACCTTGCAAGTGAAGCATCCACATCACCTCAGACCCTCATCTAGGCTTCTAGGATTTCCCAGGAAAACAAATAAATGCTGCATCAGGTACCTATCCGAGACCAGCACCACTGAGGCTGGTCTGAAAGGGAACTCCAGGAATGGAACCTTGTTCTTTCCAGACATCCCTTCCTCGCCCTCTTCAACCTGCCAAGTTCCCCAGCCACACCTTCCCATGGCTGGCTCCCAGATGTGAAGGGAGAACTAGTAAAGGACAAGTAAATGAAAAGGACCAGGACTGAGGAGATAGCTCAGTGGTCTAAGTGTCTGCCTCACAAGCACAAGGACCCAGGTTTGATCCTGGGTACTACATGTCATGCTCCTATATCAAATAAGTGAATGACCTTTCAAAAAAGATAAAAAAGACCCAGTACTGCTTCACAAAATTTTTTCAACATGGTACAAGTACAGAAGGAACTAGTGAACTGGTATGTCTAGTAATGGTATTTTATAATATTATTTTCTGTATTTTGATTATACCTTGCCACCAGCTTTCAAATTTCATTAAGATAAGAAAACACAATCCAAATGAGTTGGACACGAAAGAGCCAAGATGCTGACACACTGAGAACCACAACGTGGTCCTTGAGCTGCGACGACTACTAATTGTCCACCTTTTCCTCTAAGCAATTTCCATAATCTTGGGTTTCCTCTCTGGCATCACACTCCAGACCACAAGATTCTTCCCATGCCTGAGCTTCCAGAAATCTGTTCCCTTTTTTTGTGTAGCTAAGAACTTAGAGAATCTATCCGAATGTTTGTTAGGAATTTATAGTCTAATAGAACCCAGCTACGATCACAAATACCCAGGTAGAGTGCAAAGCTCAAAGTGTCAATGTGCATAGAATAAATCCTTTTCCTGCCCAGTTAATTAAGCGATTTACTTTTCGTTGTCATTATTGTTAAAAATTTTCAAAATTATGGGAAGAGTTGTGAGAATGATACAAAACAACTTCCATATGCACTGTATACAAATAAATTCTGCCATGTTAGAGCCTCTCTCTCTCTCTCTCTCTCTCTCTTGCTCTTGCTTTCACTCTATGTCCCTCTGTCCTCTCTGTCTGTCTCTGTCCTCTCTGTCTTTCTGTCTCTCTGTCTCTCTTGGTCTCTGTGTCTCTCTCTGTCTCTCTCTCTCTCTCTGTCTATCTGTGTGTGTGTCTCTCTTCCTTAAGCTTGTGTTTGCTAACAACATTCCTTTACATAACCAGAGCACCACTATAAAATTCTAGAAACCCAACCCAATATACCCCCTACAATCCATATTTAAGTCTTACCAACTGTACCAATAATGTCTTTTATAGAGAGAATACTTTTGCTGATTGGAGATTCAACTCAGAATTACATACAGCTTCTAGTGGTCATCTCTTTTTAATCCGATACATTTTCTCAGCCTTCCTTTATCTCTTCTGATACTGAAATTTTGGGGCCCAATGATACCTATTCAGATTGAACAGCCAAAGTGGTCAGATCATAGAATAATCTCATCTCAAATCCCTTTGGAGAATGCCCAGCAAACTCTGCCTCATGGCCCTACTTTATCTTTCACTGTAGCACTATTGACACTACTCCACATTCTCATCTTTTGTTTTTTGACTGATTCTCCCAAAGGGACAATGGAGGAATCCTATCTTTTTCCTTATTAATTACTCTCCCTATAGCTAAGAACTTAGCTGTCATTGTTCATCGTCAGTTCTCAAGAGATTAAAACAGTATCTGGCACACACTGGTTGCTCAAGAGGTTCCAATGGGATAAATTAGTCAATGGTTCTCAGCTACCAAAAAAAAGCCCTGGGTATCCAGAGGTAAGTGAATCCACTAAAATTAAGATATATATATATATAGATATATATAGATATATATATGTATATATATATATCTATATATATCTATATATATATATATTTTTTTTTTTAATGTATGATGTTTGGGAGAGCGCACGCTAAGGGGTAGGACACATGCTTAGCATACACAAGTCCCCAGATTCAATCCCTAGAACCAAATACTGCCCTCTCCCTCCAAAAACAAGAAAGAGCAAATATGAACAGAACAGTACAGAGTGCAAATAAAACATTAGCAATTAGCAAATTCTCAGAGAATGTAACAACTTTGCTTAGGGTACAATGCTAAAAGCAGACTATATGCACAGAGAACAAAAGCAAGGAGCAAGTTCTAGGTTTTTCAGATCATTTAGACTGGCGGTTGTGAAAACTTCCTAATAGAACACATCTCTGAGATGGCCACCTTGAGTGGAGGTACCTCCGTGGCTAGGGCAGCTGCTCCCCAGCGAGGCTCTGGCAGTGGAATTAGGCCAGGACATATGCATAGACATGCCCTCTGCCTCATCACTGTGGTTCTTGGTCTTCAACCCTCATTCCTACATTGCTCCCAGATGTATTGTTGCAAAACTGTAAGTGTCTATCAAAGATGCAAGGGGCTGGCCAGATAGCTCAGCGGACTGAGGTGCCTGCTGAGGCAGGTGCAGCAACAGGGCTTTGATCCCCAGCATGCAGTGCCAGCCCCACCCTCAGGACTCGCTGAGATGGTGAATGAGACTGGGCATGGTGGCACACATCTGTAAGCTCAGCATTTGGGAGGCTGAAAACAGGAGGATCACTATGAGTCCGATCTGTGTAGGAAGACCCTGTAGATCCTGTACTAAGACACATAAAAAAGAAAAGTACCATGCAAGATGGAAGGATACTAAAAAAGACTCATAACCTGTGGCAGGTAAGGTGGAGTTTCAACTTGACTGGCGTTGGACTCCACTCTGCAGATTGGTGGAACATACACCTGTATATCTCCAGGTGGGCCTGGAGATAGGCCATGGGGCCTATGACTCCTATCTCCCTAGCACCATTCCCCTGCGCTGCCTCTCTGATACCAGGAACACAGTATCTTTGGTCCACCATCTCCCTCTGTCATGATGTTACTGCCCCAGAGCCATGGGCTCAGGAACTGAATGTGCAAGCAGATTATACCTCTCCTCTCACTTACATGTTGGATGTCAGCTGCTGTTATTACTGACAAGAAAGCTGGGGATTCGTAGCCTTTCCTGTCTCTCTGTTTTCTGTCAGGGCCCATCTCTCAGCCTCTAGCCTCTTTGTCTAATTAGATACTGTTGTGATAGCTTTATCAGTCTATGTCTCAGAGGCTACCATTTTACTAGGTACATTCAGGCACTACTTCCCAGAATTTTCCTCAGCTTGTATTTTTTTCAACTCTCATTCTTTACCTTGCAGTACGGAATGATCGCATTAGTTGTGGGAAGCTGGTACCTGTACATAACACATCTTAATTCTTTTTCATCCCTTCTCCTTCCCTTCCTGCTCCCCTTCCTCCAGTCTTTGTGATTCTCCCATTTGCAAAAGATCTATCTCCCTACTTCCTGAGATCACCTTTTCCTTTGTACTTTGGGTTACCCACATAGGAGACCCCATGTGACATCTAAGCTTGTATGCCTGATTTATTTCACTTCAGCTTATGGTTCCAAGATGCATCCATTTTTCCACATGACATAAAGTTATCCTTGAGGGCAGACTGGTACTCCATGGTATAGAGATATCCCATTTTTCAAATCTGCTTCTCTGTTGGTGGACATACAGGCTGCTTCAAAGTGTGAGCCATTATGAGCTGTGCTGTTACAAACACAGTACATGCATTTCACCATAACATGATGTCTCTTGACTCTTGCAGGAATATATCTAACACAGGAATAGGTGGGTTGAATGGAAATTCCAGTTTTAGTTTTTTGAGGAATTCATAGTGATTTCCATAATGGTCGTGTTAATTTACATTCCTACTAACAAAAGCACCACCAGGATTGATTATTGTTTGATTTCTTGATGATAGTCATTCTTTCCACAGTAAGATGGAATCTCAGTGTTGCTTTAATTTGCATTTTTCTAATGGCCAGAGTTATTAAACATTTTTCTATGTATTTATAGGCCATCTGCGTGTCTTCTGAGAAGTATATGTTCATTTCAGTTGTCCATTATTTGACTTGGTCTCTTGACCAGAGGGTCTTATTATTTTTTAGAGGTTTTTTAATACATTCTAGACTTTAATCTTCTGTTTGTGGAATAGGGAGTAAAACTTTCCCTTTCTGTGGTTGTCTCTACTCTGCTTGTCGTTTCTCTTGCTGAGTAGAAATTTTAAAATCTGATCCAAATTTGTTGATTCTTGATGTCATTTCTCATGCAACTGGACTCCTATGTAGAAAGTCCTTGACGATGCCTACCTAGGTCTTCATAATTTTACCTAGTCATCTTCCAGCAGGTTAAAGGTTTCAATTCTAAGGTTGAGATCTTTGATTCATTTTTACTTTAGTTCAGTATAAGGTGAGATATATGGATCTGGACTTAACCTTCTGCACAAGGAGAACCAGCATGCCCAGCACCATTTTTAAATATCTTTTCTCTTTCTTTCTTTCTTTCTTTTCCTTTCTTTCCTTCCTTTCTCTCTTTCCTTCCTTCCTCTCTCTCTCTCTTTCTGCATCTGCATTTCATACAGGGTCTACAGCATCTCACTATACAGCTCAGACCCATAGTGATCCCTCCTGTTTTCAGCCTCCTCAGCATTGATACTATAGGCGTGTGCCACCCCAGCCGATCTCAATGGCCTGTTCAGCACTCCCAGGGACAGGATCTGCATGGCATGTGGTGCTAGGGATCAAATCCCAGCCCCTGTGTTTGCCTACAAGCAGGTGCTTAGTCTGCTGAGCTATCTCGCTGGCCCTTAAATATCCATTATTTCACCGAATAGATGTCTTCCTTCTTTGCAGACTCCAGTTGTCCATCCGGCGACTTCTCTTTGCCTTTCTTCCCCTCCTGCTCTCTCTCACCCTTGTCACTGCTTCTCTGCATGCACCTCCTTTTCTTCATCGTTCAGCTGCCCCTCTTAGTGGCCCTCGCTAGACTGTCGTTCAAATCTCTTCTCCCCAGGCCCCTCATCATTTAGTCTGTGTTTCAAAGAATGAATCAGTATGTACAATCTACTACGGTATTCCATTTCTTTCCTGAGGTCATCCAATTTGCACTGATTCCTGGGGTTTTGGCCTCTTTCTGATCTTAGTTTTAGAATGTATGTTTCAAAGAGTTTTTTCATAAATCAGTGTTTGACTGGAAGAAACTGAATACCATTTGCAGTGCCATTTTCAATATTCTTTTATTTCATAGTTGCTTCTCAGAGAGGAGTGTCCCTCCACTGCAGGGCTTCGGTTTTCTACTCTGACCAGGAACAGCTACACATATCAGGGTGAGGCTGAGGAGAAGCGCTGAGTCACACATCTCTGGTTCAAGAGCTCCCCCTCCTGCCAGAGTTGTGAAGTGCAGCTCCTTTAACGTGGTGGGCAGAGGGGTTGTTATAAGCTCTTCTATGTCCTGACTCTCTTTTGCCTTGTGTTCTAGGCATCTCATCCTGCTTCCCTTCCCTGTCCACGACTGCTCATCCATGGAAGCTCTGCACCTCGTACCTGTCTACTGTTTTTTCTTTGTGGGCATATACTCACCAGTAGGATTGCTAGATCATGTGGCATTTCTGCTTTCAGTTTCTTGAGGAACCTCCACGACAGACTCATTTACATGTATAAACATTCTCTTTCTTCCAACGTCCTCAACCACACTTGCAATCCTTTGTCTTTTCTACAATAGCCATTCTTACCAACCAAGGTAAGGTGATGTCTCTTTGTGGATTTTTTTGTAACACATAATAAATCTACCCATAGTGGGGACCTGGTGCACATCTATATTGAATCTTTTAAAAAAAAAAAAAAAAAAAAAGTTAATCATCTATTTATTTGTTTTGTATTGATTTGGTACAGGGTCTAACGATGCAGCTGTTACTCACAGTGATCCTCCTTTGTTAGCCTCCCCGGTGCTGGGATTACAGGCGTGTGCCACCATGCCCAGTTTCAGGGCCAGCCTAGGCATCCAGGGTTCCAAAACCAGCAAGGCATGCAATACCGGGGATCCAACCCAGATCCTTGCCCTTGGCAGGCAGGCACTTTGCTATCTCCCCACCCACTATATTGACTCTTGATCCTTTATATTTCCCCTTTCTCTTTATTTCTTCCCATCCTATCTCCAGATCTTCAACCCCACCCACAAAGTATGTCTCAGGAAGTGTACTCTTTAA
This sequence comes from Myocastor coypus, assembly GCA_004027025.1. Taxonomy (NCBI): domain Eukaryota; kingdom Metazoa; phylum Chordata; class Mammalia; order Rodentia; family Myocastoridae; genus Myocastor; species Myocastor coypus. The sequence goes on from PVJA010008793.1 coordinate 34,816, forward strand.
ATTTTTTACATTTTAGATTTCTCTCGAAGAGAAACCATTCCATCTAGCCTTCTGTGCCTGATCTACTTTGCTTAGCATAATGGTCTCAGGAGTATCCATTTGAAGTCCTTTCCTCTGTAGCTGGCTCTCCTATCTGGCTGGACCTTTTCTTCATTGCTCTTCCATTTTCTCTGTGTAAGGGGGCGACTCTTGCACAGTGGCCTCTGCCCCTCCGTGGCCTGTGGCCTGACATAGGAGCTCCTGGTGCAGCTTGCCTGAAAGCTGGGATTCCTTTCCTACTCACAGTCTCTGAAGTTTGCACCATTCTCTGGTTTCTGCTTAGGCTCCAGGGGAGGGGTTCATGTAGTTTAATTTGATTCTCACTGTTCTGTACAATGGGTTCTTTTTGGAAGAAGTAAAGGGGACTGAGATTTAGGCAGCAGCAGCTAACTACTTGAGCTTATGTAGAAGTACCCCATTTATAATTCTTAATCAGATACTAATTCTTAGATATCAAGTTAGATTTCTTTGTTTGTTTGTTTGTTTGTTTTTGTGGAGCCGGGGATTGAACTCAGGACCCTGCACTTGCCAGGCAAGCACTTATGCCACTAAGCTATCTCCCCAGCCCCCATGAAGTTAGATTTCTTATTGCTGTTCTGCTTTCCATTTCTGTGACAAAACACCTAAGAATAAGCCAGCCTTGGCAGTGCAGGCCTGCAATTCAAACACTTTGAGAGATCGCAACAGGAGAATCACAAGTTCAAGCCCATCCTGTGCAACTTAGCAAGACTCAACCTGAAGATAAAAAACAAACAACAACAAAAAAAAAAAATGGCAGTGGAAGTAGCTCAGGGCAGGGGACCTGGATCCAGTCCCCGGTCTAAGAAACAACACCAATAAGCACCTCTAAGGATAACAACTTCATGGGGATGCGGTTTGTTCTGGCTCGCAGTATCACAGGCTTCATACTCAGGCTCTCACAGTGAGGCAGGATGTGCTGCAAGAGTGGCCAGGAGGCAGAGAGAGTACAGAAGCCCCAGAGGACAAGATAAGGTCCCCAAGGCACGGCCCGACCCATGTCCTCCAGCAGTCCCCAGCTTCTCCAGGCCAGGATCACCCCAGGAACGGGGCTATGAGCCCATCGGTGTGAGGTAAGAGAGCTCATGACGCATCACCTTTCCAAGCTCCCATCCCTGACCACTGCTGCCAGGAGGACCTCCGGACCTGGACCATGGCACCAGGCCCACCTTTTCAACCTGTCGCACATGCGGCAGTGGGTTCTCTTGTGTCCCATCCACATCCTCTCCAGGGCATCTCTTTCCCTAATGACTTGGTCTCACTGGTACGTGACTAATGTTCAAGGGGGTCTGCCTAACCCAAAGTCACACCCTCTCCCCATAGGCATCCAGTGGCTGGCTGATACAAATCACAAGGCTCTGTCCCCTCACTGTGACATGCAACAGCCAGCCCCTGTGGAGCCTCTCAGGGGCAGCTACACCACAGGGAGGGCTCTCTTGTCTCCCCAGCGGGCCCACCCTCGCCTTCTCACAGGTGCATATCCTGGGTGGACACCTCAGCACAGCTCCAGTAAACACTGCTCTGCCTCAGGCACCGTCATCCTGCTGGTGTAAGACAATCGCCAGCATAAAATAATTTTATTGCGTTACAACAGCCACTCACTAATGCAAGTCCACTGCATGTGTGGTCTATATCGGCACACCTCTCAAAAGGAGACTGCGAGAAAGATGCTATCATGATCCTCTTTGGACCTCAGAAGAGAAGAGAAGGAGAGAGAAGCAAGTACCACGAAGACTTCAACAGGTGGCAGAGGCAGGATTCAAACTTAAGAGACTCAACTCTAAAGTCCATTCCTGGGGCCAGCGAGATAAAGTACCTGCGTAGGCAAACTTAGGCAACAACAGGGACTGCAGTTTGATCCCCGGCACTACATGCTGCACCAGCCCCACCCCCAGGGCAGGATGAGCCAGCCATAATGCTAAAAAAAAAAACCTCTAGAGTAACCTTTGGCCTGCCTGCTCTCCTACCTTTCTACAAACAGCTCTAAAGCAGAGCCAGCCCATAACACAAAACAAGACAATCACAAACAGGTCTTTTTTAGCCTTCTAAGGCATAGAACTTTCCCCAGTGACTTAGCAACAATCTTACTTGCTAAATATTGAATTTAGTGTCTCTCTCTCTCTATCACTTTTTTTTTTTTTTTTTTTTTTTTTTTTTTTTTTTTTTTTTTTTTTTTTTTTTTTTTTTTTTTTTTTTTTTTTTTTTTTTTTTTTTTTTTTTTTTTTTTTTTTTTTTTGTCTTTTTGAGACATGGTCTCACTGTGCAGTTGAGGCTGGCCTTGAGCGCACTTTTGTAGCCCAGGCTGGTCTGGAACTCACATTGATCCTCCTGCCTCAGCCTCCCAAGGGCTGGGATTACAGGCGTGCACACCACGCCCGGCACTAGAATTTAGTCTTATGGAAGCTGTCTTTCAAAACCTTAGCACTCAAAACAGAGAAACAAGTTTGTAAACCCATCTGTTAATCACTCCTAGCACAAGTTGAACTTTCTTGGGTACTGTACAATATTTGAGTAGGGTCATGCTGATAACCACTTCTCTGTAGATCGTTTAAAAATCTGACTTCTATGTAACAACAAGAAGATCATCATGTCTCTCCAAAGTTCTTACCTCCATCTTGAAATTTACTCAGTCTTTCGAAATACGTGGACGCAGGAGCCTGCACAATGTCGAGGATGGCCAGCAGCGTCCTTGTCAGCCTCAACAACTCACTGAAGCTGTAAAACCCGAAGTAGATGAGATTGCGAGCCAAGTGGACCACCTGGATTTTAAAGAAAGAGGGAGAGAAGACGAGAAGGAACATTAGGAATTGCCATGAGCACTTTTTAAAAATCTTGGGCATTTCTAAACTTCACAATTCTCTAAACCCCAGGAATTAAAATTATTGCCAAAGCATCTACTTCAACCTTGACTTACTCTAGCCTAGAACGTGTATATAGGGGTGCTTTAAGGTTGCTACAGAAGCTAACACTAGGATTATTTATTTCTTAATGAAGTATTAACTCAAAGTTGGTGCGATATCATATAATAAGTGGGTAAATTACTTCAATAGATATAATTCATGGGGCTGGTGAGATAACTCAACAGTCTAAAGCACCTATGTAGGCAAGCTTAGCAGAGGACTGTGGTTCGATCCCCAGTACCACCTACCACACCAGCATCACCCGCAGGGCAGGCTGAGCCGGCCAAAACTAAAAACAAAATAAAAATTATAAAAAAGATATAATTCATGAAATTTTCCCAGAAATCTATGCTCGTTAATTATACTGTCCTGGGGCCTTCTGGGTGGCACTGGCATTGAAGTCTGAGCACCATCCACCAGTGAAGAAGCCTGAGCACCATCTACCAGTGAAGAAGTCTAAGCACCATCCACCATTCTTCCTAGACCCCTAACCCATATCGACTAGGAGACGATCTGTGTTTGTTACGTAGGGTACTATTCTTCAGAGTAGCACATCACACACATCAATACGTAGCAGACATAATAGGCATCAACTAACCACAACCCTGCTCTAGGTTGGCAATAAGTCCCCACTATAATATTAGCACTGCAGATGTTTCCATTAATCTGACCAAAAAGCAGCACCTACATGAAAATGAAATGACATGTCAAAACATAAAGGAGGAAAAGTTGTCTTTCTTCATTAACTATAATTAATAAAGCTTACACATATGAAACAAAACTATCAGGAAAACAATTACTGATATTTAAAACAAAGTATTTTATTGCACATCAAGGTATAGCCAAAGCATCAATCTTGTATTTGGTTTGGTTTGCTTTGCTTTGCTTTGCTCTGCTTTGTTTTGCTTTCCTTTGCTTTGGTACTGGGAATTGAATTCCAGACCTTGTACTTGCCAGGCAGGTGCTTGTGCCACTGAGCTATCTCTCCAGCCCCCAAAGCATCAATCTATATTTAATCAATGACAGAAAATACTCTACCTTCATGACCTAAACTATCTATGAGCAAGACATTCTGAATAGTAAAAAAAAAAAAAAAATCTTCATGCTCAACGTTTCTAATTTTGGACAGGGAACATTTAATAACTTCGGGGATAACTGTAGTAAGATACCTCAAATGTCAGTTTGTTTTTCTCCTTATCTCCAAAAGGAAAGGGCTGATTCACAACTTCTTTCAAGTATTCTTCAACAAATTCCATTGTCAGTGCAAATTTCCTCTTCATGTCATTTCTGGACGTGTCTGTTATAGAATTATATCTAGGAAGACAGGAAGGAGGTATGGCAAGTGGAGTTGGTTTTAATCACTTAAAGGAAGACTATTATATATATTTAACATCCTGGCTTTGTAATCTTGACTGATTCAGTTAACCTTTCTAGAGGTTGGATCCTCAACTGTAAAATGGGATTATTAAGGAATGTGGCAATTCATGAAAATAAATCAAAGCCAGCCATAATATCAAACATTCTGCAAACGGATAGCCATTACTATTTCTGTACTGGCTTCCAGAAAGAAGGTTCTATTTGTCAAAAATTGTCATTTTACCGCCAAAAAGAGTATCCCATTCTCAAAAGATGTACAATTTTCGTGAGAAAACCCAAATGCCTCCTCTTTCATGGATTTCATTTCAACATTGAAAACATCTGCGTTTAAGTACATCGAGTAAATGTCAAGCCTTAAGAAAAGCTTCCAAACGTACTCATGAATTGAGATCTTTGTGGGGATTTCTGTCCAGAGCCTGGCATAACGAACGGGCACCACGGACTCCTGGGGGTCCCGGTCCACATGCATATGGAGCATGAGACGACAAAAAGACGCTCGCAGGTCGAAGGGCAGACTCTCATCTGACACACAGCGCAGAATCAGGTCCACAGAGAGCTGCGTGGAGATCTGGTTGATGGCCAGGTACTGGCGATCCAAGCACATTCGTGCAAAGAGGTTTAGCTGGTACCTTAAAAGTATTTAACAGAGTGCATTATTTGTCTTATCGTGACAACAATCTTAAACATCACACCACCAATCAGGACCTAGGTTGACACTGAGTCTTTTTGGTACTCAGTCTACTTGTTTGGGAAGTAGGCCAAGCGACCAAATGACAGTGCAGATGTGAAAGAGCCTCTATGCCCCTTCATGACTTATCTTACTCATTGCAGGGACAAATCTCTGGAGGACAGAGTCACTAGGCTCTCAGCTTCCTAGAATTATAAATATACTAAGCCAGAAGGCCAAGAACAATGGCTCATCTGAAAGCGTCCGATTCCTCCAGCTTCCCTCATCTGGGTACGCTGGCAGCTCCATTTAGTTCCCAAACCAGCACGCGATCAGACCAATGACACTGGTACCTCCGCAATGAGACTGAGCATCAGCCTTCACTTCCGTCGCTGCAGTTGTAGACACAGGGAGCAAGAGGTCCTGTACATTTCTCTGATTCCTACCATTTAGGGTTAACTGGGCCAAGGGCTTCTGCCTTGGTACTTTGTATCTTAAACTCCAACAGGCTGGGCAAGTTCTGGCTCCCAAGGTGGGCCACAGGGGGTGTGGCCCAGAAACGAGTTCCGCTCTCTGCTCCCTTGCTCCTCCCTCCTCTCCGCTTCCTGGCCACTGCTGCGGGTGGAGCACCTTTCCTCCACCATGATCCTACATGATGACACTTGGGTCTCGAAGCCAACAGACCCGGGACCAAACCCACGAACCAAAATCAACTTCTCCTCCTTTAGTTGCAAGGGTAAGGTCTGATGTCTCAGCAATAGGAAGATGAGTAAGACAACCACTTTCAGGGGACTTTCATAACTGGAAACGAGCCCCTTAGAAGGCCCAGCCCAGCACATGTTCACTCACACAATGCACTAACCTAGCCCAAGCTACCCGAGGCCAGATCAGATGCCTCAGTCCGAGTTACGCCTCTCAAAGTCCTAATGGATCTCTCATCTGTCTCTACTCCAATCAATAACAGGGAGAAACCCTTCACTACATGCAAATTTCACAATAAATAGAAAAATCAAAAAATAGCAAATATGTGGGAAACATTCATCTTGAATGTGTTAAGTCCTATCCATTTCAGTTATGCTGGTTCTGATGTGACTTTAACTTTTTTGGCTTACAGGTATATAACTTTGAAAGGTATCAGAGAACCACATCTCATGTGGTTGAAGATGGAGAAGGTTGAATCTCCACAATACTCAACCTGTAATAGGTAAGAACCTCCAAGTCAGCTTTGGTGCCTTCTTTGGCTTCCTGAGCCAGGTGCCTGATGGCTTTGCCATGAGGTTCCTTGTTGCTGTCGATCCAGTACAGCCAAACCTCCTCATCATCCATGTCCTCTGAAAGGAAGGAGCTCTCCATGGGATTTTCTACTTGCATGGAGACCAGCCTTGAAATCAGAAACACATACAAAACTCCATCAAGAGGCATACTTACAAGCCTGGGGTGAAGAAATGCAATGCTTATGAAAATAATGAGCAGAAAATAGATGCGCCTGTAATCTGTCTTACTTAGTCTGGATGAGAATGTCGGCATTTCCAGGGCTCAACATAAATTTACAGATGAGCTCTTGAGTGACAGGGATTGCAGTGGTATTAGACACACACAGATCTGACAAGTAATCCAGGAATCTGGCAAGAGAAAAACATTATAGTGAACACTAAGACAAAATATTTTATAAAAGCATCACAACAAAAATGGGGCTAAAGAAATAGCTCAGGGGCATAGCATCTGCCTGGCAAGCACAAGGCCCTGAGTTCAATTTCTAGTACAAAAAAGATGCAGTTGAAGTATATAAAAAAAAATTATTTCAAAGTATTTTAATATTGTCTCTAACAACCTTTTCTTTATGTGCTATCTAGTTTGTCATTAAAAACAAATTAGAAGATCACAAAGGACACATCGGCTTCTGTTTGTTCAGGGCCACTTGGTAAGTCCTGAGAATTGGGTAGCAAAATCTAAACAGACCAAAGCCAGCATTGTCCAGAGTAAAACTGGACCACAGCGAACACTCAAGCAAAGACTGGTCAGGCAGAAGGCCCATCTCTGCCCTCTAGTATACATTCACTGTAGTAAGTTAAGAAAATTCGATCTATGTGCTCAGTTTCTCTGCAGTGGCTTTTGCCAGGTAATGCAGCATGCTGCAGTCCATCAAAAGCGAGACACCCTGATTCACCTTGCATTCTACTCCTGACTATTGGACTATTCTCAGGCAAGCTACTGTTTGGGATTCTAGTGTCTCATATCTAAGATGTAGATAATGTAGCTCAGTGGTAGAGTGTGTGCTGAGCATGTATGAGGCCTTGGGATTGATTCCCAGCCCCAAATACCAAATAAATAAATAAATACACAAACAAACAAATAAATAAATAAGCAGCATACTTCATGAGAATGTGCATGGTTTAAATATGATACTTGTGAATATACTAGGGAACTCCATGTACACAGGATCAAGTGGAAATCAAATACATTTAAACAGAAGTCTAGGGCTGGGATTCTAGCTCAGTGGTAGAGAGAACACTTACTTGCCTAGCCATGAGGCCGTTGGCTCCTTCCCACACCATGAAAACAAAGAAACAAATGCATGGATAAAGGAGTGTGATCTCTTGTAAGGTAATAACTCTTTATTCTTGGTAGTTATTATGCCAATAAAGCCAACAGAGTTTGCCCATGAAAGTCAACACTGGGAAAGAATTGTAACTTTTTATTTTTTATTTTATTTTATTTTTTTTTAACAGAACCAGGGATTGAACTCATGTCCTTGCGTATTCTACCGAGCTATCTCCCCAGCCCTGTAACTTCTAACTGCTCTACAAAGAAAACAAAAGGCCACCAAGCCCCACAGAGAAGAGCAGTGCATGAACTGCTCCTCACCTCGGCTCCCGATTCCTCCTGAGCAAGCTGACAAACGTTTCTATTTCTTTAGCAGTGATGTGTTTCTCCAGCAGCTTCCTGTTGTTGTGCAACAGAGCCGTGATGGTATCTTCTGCCAAAATGTCATA
>PVJA010008793.1:42909-63249 GCA_004027025.1 Myocastor coypus
TGTGTGAATTAAAATTGTACACCCAAAAGTACGTTGTTAGAAATGATTTCAATATGGGTATTCTTGTAAGTAGAAAAAAAAAAAAAATATATATATATATGTATATATATATATATATATATATATATATATATATATATGTAAATTAATTAAAATAAAAAGTTTTTACAATATGACCACTTAGAGGGCCAGAGAGATTGCTCAGTAGAATAAGTGCTTGCCTGGCAAGCACAGAGTCAGGAGTTCAATTCCCAGTAGTGCAAAAACAAACAAACATACAATATGATCGCTTAGGATTTCATCAGCTTACTAGAGCCTACTAGAGGTCCTTCTACCAATATTCAATGAAAGGGCCAGGGAGATACCTCAATGGCACAAGCTCCTGCCTGGCAAGTGCAAAGTCCTGAGTTCAATCCCTGGTACCACCAAAAAAAAAAAAAAAAGGACTAAGGATTTTTTACAAAATTATTTAACAAGGAAGGAAGAAAGAAGGAAAGAAAGAAAGAAAGAAAGAAAGAAAAAAGAGGGAGGGAGAGAAACGACAGCCTGATATTTTATCCATAAGGCATGCAATCTTTACAGCCCTCTGAAGGTGAATTGGAGTTGATTTCTTTCTTGTACATGTACTACAGTGATCTGTCAGTAAAAATCAAGTACATGCCTCATCATTAAAAGCCTTGAAATAACATGATGCAGTTGTTATCAATCAGATCCATTCATCCAACATATCTTTCCTAAATATCTAAAATATTCCAGGCATTCGAAAGCCAGGGATAGAGCCACATGCAACATAGGTGAGTTCTCGGGACCTTGGCATCCCACTGAGACAGACAGAAGTAAGACAGTCAACAAATATGGTCAGGTTACATATTGGTAAGTGAATGGGAACAAGCAGAACGATGGAGAGCCCAGGCTACTTCCGATGGCAGAAGCTAAAGAAGTGCTACCTGAGCAGGAGCGGAAAAGAGGAAAGGGAGGCAGCCCCAGGATGCTCTGGGAAAGCTTCAAAGCAGGTGGGGGAAGTGGCAGGGGCAAAGGCCCCAGGGTAAGGAAGCAGAGCCTGCTGGAGTCTACAGATGAAGGCAGCCACTGAATCCTGTGAGTTGTGAATCATGGGAAAGGGCAAACAATGTTATCCTAACAGCAAGGAAAGGCCACTGTCACGCATTGTGTCACCTGCTCCTTGTTCTTGACAGTAACTCCCCTGTATTCCAACCTACTCGTGTTCATATTTAGCACTCTGTATGCAAGTAACACATTTCACATAATCATAGAACTAGTGAGCCTAACCTCTTCCACGATTAAATGCTCCCCATTTCTTGGGGAGTCTCCTTAGAATCACATTTCTGTTTCTGTGGTGGGAGAAATTATTGATTAGAAAGTGGTTTTCGCCTTAGGTAAAACTTAGCAGAACCTATCTATTCCTTGACAATGATATCAGTTGCACATATCTAATTATATTCTAGGCCACACTTTTGTGGCTTTTCAAAATGAGGGCTTTGTGTATTGAGTAGCTAATTAAGTACAGTAAATGTCTTCTCTTTGTGTATCATTTTAAAGATATGCATTGATTTACACACTTTTAGAACTATTCATATTCTGGCATCAGGCAAATTTCCAAGATGTTAATAAAGAACCAAATTAAATGAGAGGTGTTATCAAACTCTATAAGTAATAATAAACAGAAACTGAATTCCAAAAACCTGGAGAACAGTAGTATTGTCTTATGTGTGATATCTGTTAGGGTTATAAAATACAGGGGAGGGTAAAAGACACAAGGCAATTAAGCAGAAATGTCAGAGGTCTTTCTGCCTGTATTGTAGAAGTTTTTGTTTGTTTGTTTGTTTTGTTTTTGTTTTTGTTTTTTTTCCAAAACAGCAGAGATCTGTTTTATGGTTAACACAAAGCACTTAATTCAATAGCAATGAAAAGCAACAGTCCTCAGCTTTTGATGGGACTTGTGAGAGCACAAAGGAAAGGGTGAGGGGAACTAGGAGCTGACGTCCAGCAGCCACCAGGAATTCATTCCTGTGTCAGCTCAGTGATCTGCCTCTCTGAGGGAAGAGAACAGGGTGCAGGTCACCCACAGAAAGCAGGACCCCTCATGTGTAAACATGCACCTGGGAGAAATGGCACAATTGGACATGAGGGGTGTGTGTGTGTGTGTGTGTGTGTGTGTGTGTGTGTGTGTGTGTGTGTTCACAGCAGAAATCATGTGCACATCAGCATATTAGGCAAGTCATGCGAGAACCAAACACACCAGACCTGGTGAAACTGACAAAAGACATCAGCAAAGGCGTGGTCCTGGGACTCTACAGGGAGCTGGCAGCACAACCAAGCCCAAGGGGACCAGGCAGCAAAGCCTGAGCCAAAACTGCAGAGAGGGAGAACAGAGTCTCGGCTCGGCACCCTGCCGCAGCCCTGATCCACTGGGGTCTTCAGCAACCTCTGTAGAGCCTGAGATCTTTTTTTCTGTAAACCTTACTCTCTATAATCCAGAAATACCTGCATGCCTGGAGTGGGGCCCTGCATAGGCAAGTTATGGTGGCATCATTATTTAAAATGATAGCTTTGTGTTCTAAGTACTTAGGTCAGTAAAATAAGTTTCTATTTCTAGAATTGCCTATTTCTAAAATGGGCTAATTAACGGTCTTGCACCACAGCGGGCTGAGTGTGGAACTTTCTGGAACTTCCATTTTCACCCAAAGGAAAGACAAATAACTCTGTTGCGCTGAATTCTAGTGCTAGTAACAGCATTTTTAGTTGGAAATAAAAGTATCTATTACTAGGCTCATATCTGAAAACACTGAAGAATTTGCTTACAGGACCCCCCCCTCCCTGTTCCTAGTCATAATATTTAACTCCTATTTTATACATTCTTTTAGGCCTCTCTTAATCTTTAAACAGAATCCCAGAGCCAACATATTTTAACAAGTTTTTTCCCTAAAGAAAGTCTTTTTCTTTCTTGCCAAAATATTTTCAAGCTACTGGGAAACAAAGTGTGCTGACTCAGAGCCTGGGTTTGTATGGTGAATTCTTTCCAAATCTATAACTTTGGGGGTGTAGAAATGCATCTCAGTGGTAGAACACTTGCCTACTATCTCGGAGTCCCTGGGTTCAATCCCCACTCCCCCTCCCCCTGAAATAAACAAGCTATAACCCTGGGCATGTTAACTTCACCTTAACTCAGCATCTCAGCATCACCTAAGCTGAGTTAATTACCAACAATTGCTTAGCTGGATACAAACAAGCACTCAGGGAATGATTGGCTAATAACCTCCACCTTCTAGGTGATGGCCATAGGGCCTCGGGGTTGTGGGTGGACTTCTCACCCCTACCTTCCAGCCCTATCCCACCATTCTTCCCCATAAATGCATCAACAAAATTTACTGGGGCTGCACTCTTCCCACCCATTAAGTAAGAAGAATTCACACACTCCTGAACCAAGATACGATTAATTACAAGGATTTTATGTTCAGCACTCACATTATTGAGCACAATGTAAAACGTTCTGTCGTTGTTAAGATGAGATTTGAAAGGCATGCCATCTGCATGTGCCAACTGGAAGCCACTTGCACTCTTTGGCACCAGCCATTGTCTCTCCCTATATCCTCTTCCTCCAACAGCTGTCCACACGCAGCTTACAAAGACGATTCTCTTCCTACTCAAACACTTCCTTCCCCAGGTCAATGTCCTAGGGTTTTGTAAACACAACTACACTTCCCTTGCTGCATGCAGTCTTCTGTCTCTGGACTCCCTCCTTGCCTCTTGTCATATCTCAGAGGCACACGTTATATCTTTTCCACCAGACAAGAATCTCCCTGGCCCACCCGTGGTAAAGCCGCGCCTCACAAGTTTCTCAGGCCAAGAAATGGCTCATTGCTCCTTACATAGCAGATCTGGGATGCCTCCCACAGAGCAGCAGCTAATACTACACACTAGAAGCCCTCAGGGCAACCTCACCAGCAATTCTAATTTTATGTGGAAGAAGAAATATATGCATCAGCTCAAAAATACACAGAGATCATTTTCATCTGCACTGCCAATATAAAGCAATTCACTGAAAAGTGAGATTTCCCATTCCTACCTTCCATCCTTTACAACTGCAACCAAAGGACCTTGCCTGTCCTTTACCTGGGAAGCAGAGTTAGGAACAGGGTCACCCTCTGACCTGGTTTTTCCGGTAGTCCTGCTGTGAGTGTCGGAGCACCCGGTAGCAGAGCCGCAGCATGTACTTGTAGGGTGCATAGCGCTGGTCCCCCAAATCCTCCAGCCGCAGCATGGGACCCTCTCCCGCTTTCTCCTTGAAGGGTGCTTTCAGAATCCCAAACACCTGGCAGGAATGCAAAGAACCAGCCAGGCTCAGGAAGAGAGGTACCTCTTGGCAAACCACTTGAACAATCGGACAAATAGGAACCTTAACTCAAAAACACTTTTACAATATTTAAGTAGAAGATAAAAGGAGTAAAGTATTTAGCATGCAGAAAGGATCAACGAACAAGGGATAGTTAAAAATCACTGCCAGAAGAGGTTCCTACTTGAGTAACAAAAACATTATGGAAGTAAAATGCTTCATTTTCTTTTGGTACTATATTTAATTAAAATGAGAAATACAAGGATCTTCAGTAATACCAAGTAGTATGAATATGTTCACACGAACTCAAATACAACTTATATATCCTTTTTTCTTCTGTTGCTTTCTGTAACCTTCCAAAATCAAAGTAATACACCGGGGACATTAGCTTTTTATGTGAAAATTACATTTTAAAAATTGCTGCTAAATATTGCTTTTACCTCTTTCTGGGGTCAATCTGACAAAAGGAAATAACAATTCTAAGCATAGATGCAGCCAGTACCAAAGCACCCAGAGACATAAAAGCTCTAAGGTCTAATTCTCTGCTCAGGCTATGCAAGGTAAAACGTGGCCAGATGCATGCATTCATCAGCAGTCTCAGGACACAATAAGCAGGGAGTTACAAGAGTTGGGGGAGGTGAGTCGGTGAGCCAGATTCTTGTTAGGAAGTCTCCAGTGAGCAGCTACTACCCTGCATTTAGAAAACATCAAGGACTATAACTTTCCCTAGCAGGTCACCAGATGGGGTCACCAGCACATGAGCTCCTGGGAAGAGTAAATTGCCCTAAAGGAGCACTCAAAGCATTTACAAAGGCAAGCAAAGTGGACCCGACTTATCCTTCAGAATACAAGAGATATAATACCTTTCCACAGTAATTCTATAATTACTAAACCCTGCATCTTACAGTGGTGAAGTAAAAATGAGACTTACATGGGCTAAAACACCAACAGATCATACAAATTTCTCAAAGTCCTAGAAATCAAATGCTTTCCATAGAAGAATTGCTGGTGTCAGAAAAGACTCTTTCACTGGATTTTTAATCTTTTAATTTCTTGGAGAAAAACGTTTTTATTATTTTAAAGAGAGAAAAGCAGTGATATAGAATTTCAAAACAGAATTGTAGGAAATTAACAATAGTTAACATATTACATGTTGATATCTTCAAAGTAGGTGCTCAGATTGTAAGATACAGGTATGCAAAGTTGATAAAACAATATAAACAATATAATACTTCAAACTGTAGAACTATAGTAGGAAGTGACTGAATAAATGGCAGCCTCCAAATAGCCCCCACCATGGAACCTAGCAGCACCTGGGGTTCAGAACCCAACCTAGAAGCAAAGGTCAGCTCTATGATATGAGTTTCATATCAGTTCCTCTCTCTGGACCTTAGTATATCCACAGGGAAACATGGGAGTCAATGCCTTTGTAGGTTACTCTGAGAACCTAAAACAGGAAATCACCACCACAGGGTTTTGTTCCCTAGTTCCCTCCCTTTCTTCTATCTGGTGACAACCCCAAATCCTGAGATTTCATACCTTCATAACTAAGTTACTGTAAAATATAGGAAGAAATAACTTTGTTTAGCCTCTCATAAAAGGTCATGGTCCCGTACCTAGCCAATAGGGGCTAGAACAGGAAACTTAACTTTGCTAATGGCAGAATGTTCAACTCTCTTCTAATCAAGCACAGTATAAGTGATAGGATGCTACGCCTAAGATGGGGCTACGAAAGACTACCAATCCTGTCCAAAGGAGCCCTCTCTTGCTCTCCCTTGTACACCTCACTGCTAAAGGGAGCAGGGTGTCTTAACTGGTGCTACCCAGCTGGATACTCCAGTGAGTGAGCTGATTGGGTAGACCTTCCTCCATGTGCACCTGGGATAACTATGGCCACAGTACTAGCTGGAAGCTTAACTGTATTCTGTGTGACCCAGAGCAAGAACCACTCACCTAAGATACACTTAGATTTTTTTAAACTGCCCAGACTATCATAAGCATTTTTTTTGGGGGGGGGGGGGTCATTTGTCACACAGCAATAAATACCCAGTGCAAAGACTTTCTTGATATTCTAATTTAATGAAAAGCAAAATTAGTCCATGAAAAAATTCACCTGTGCCAAGATGTTTTGTTCCCTCGTTAGTTTTTGACGCTCTCGGTTTGGCTTGGTGATAACCACATCCAGGACTTCTTGTCCATTATTAGGTACATCAGCAACAAAGAAGATGAGGTCTTCTAATAATTTGGTTATGAATCTATCATAAAATAACAAGGAAATGTTAACTCTGTGGTTTAGTTTTGGATTTTTTCATTAAACTTAAGAAGCAGAACACTGGAAAAGTTAGAGTACTTCATAAAAAATCTTTTAATCAACTAAAGATCATATTTAAACACAGTGTTTACCTGAACCTTTATAATAATATTCTCCAGTTCCTCAAACCTCTGTGCGGCCTCCAGATCTAATTAAGTATTTGCAGAGACAATTACAAAACAAAGTCCCATGAGCCCCAGCACTGCCAGATGCTCCCCCATGACTTACTAGCAAAAGCAGACTATTTCTGTTGAGGAGAAATAGTTAGTCTTCTAAACCCCTAAAGTCAAGCTTTATTTTTTACTGTTAACTCAAACTCATTTTCACAGCCCTTCAATGTAACCATCCAAGAGCACAGAAAAAAATTTACATGATCTGTGAATAGAGGCAGAGAAAATCATTGGATAGTCCAAATCGTTACAAACAGGAGTAATGTTTGTGGTAGTTCGTCTTGACTGTGTACTTGATTGGCTTGAAAGATGCTTAGAAGAATAGTAAAGCTCACATCTGGGTGTGTCAGGTGGGCGGCAGGGGTGTGATTTTGAGCCCTGTGTGTATGGTCTCTGGCCCCTTCCCCTGTAGCTCTTCCTTTATGCACAGTTCCTCGTCTGCCCTGAGACAAGTAGCTTCAGCACCCCATGTTCCTGCACCCCATTGTGTCTGCCTCTGGCCAATTGACTGTGGACTGAACCCTCTAAAACCATAAGCCAGATTCCTCCTTGGAGCTGTGCATGTCAGGTATTCCATTCCCACAGTGAAGAGCAACCAAAGTATTAAAAAATGAGACACTAAGATTCACACGTAACTCCACATTTTGATTATTATTATAATTACTGCCTGAACTTCAGTGGTAGTGAATCCTGAAGGGACTCAAAAATCCTTCTTTCCTGAATGTTAGTCTTCCTCTCTCTCTTTACCATTTTCTATTTGTGTTTGTAGGTGGAAGGATAAAGAAAAGATTTAAATTAGCCTCATCTGCATACTGTTAGCATAGTCTTTTGCTATCATTAGCATGATAAACCATGACCTTGTCAATCATAAAATTACATTTTAAGAGCTTCAACCAGATTTACCCAGTAACACAGCATACACTTGCTGGAAAACAAGAGGACATGACCATAACCCAGAATCTGAGCACCCAGACAGAAGAATCCACACTCTTATAGATATCATCAACTCTACTCCAAAATTCCAGAAATTGTATGTTTTCTTACAGTGTCTAATTGAAATTTTAAGCTGGTATTACGGGCAAAGTGTCCAGCTGATAAAAATAACTGACATATTTAGGTGTAATCTCACAAGGCAAACCACAGAAATCTATAAGGGGACTCACATACATCAAAGATGGTGAGAGCTCCTTTTTGAAATTGTGATTCAATGTCACACACATCATTCTATGACTCTTAAAATGTCAGCCCTCAAGAGGCTAAGGCAGGAGGGTTGCCATGAGTTTGAGGCCAGCCTGGTCTCCAGAGTGAGTTTAAGGCTAGCATGAACTCAAAGTGAGACTCTGTCTCAAAAAATAAAACATAACCAGAAAACAGAAAAAAATTTTGAGCTCAGGTTGCTTTAGCAAATGAAAATTAAGCTGAACCTCAGTTCTTATCTTTTTTTTTTTTTTTTAATGGCTGACTTGGCCTGCTCTGGGGGTGGGCTGGTGCAGCATGTGGTGCCAAGCATCAAACTGGAGATCGAACCATGGTCCCTGCAGTTGATTAAGCTTTCCTAAGCAGGTGCTTCACACCACTGAACCATCTCACCGGGCCTGGTTCCTATCTTTTCAATACAAGTCCAATTTGAGCATAAATATTTGCAATTTCCTTTTAAAATGACTACTCTTCCTCTCCTCTCACTGTTGCAATAACTGTAATTGGATAAGTAGACAAATGAGAAAGTCCAGTGTCGGGAGCAACCGAAGACCAGCCTGCTCCATAGCTTTCCCTGCAATTGGTGACAGTTCATAGAATAGTGACGAGAAAATTAACATTTTGTGAGGCTCCCTAGACACTAGCCCCCACCGGCAGAGCTCATCTCATGATGCCACAGGGAAGGAAAGCAATGTTCTCGTTGTTTTGCTTTGACTTTGTTTTGCCTTTTTGTCCTACAATTGCAAGCACCCCAACAGTGGCTCAAGGAAGACTCCAGCTTGTTTGAAGTTCAAATGAAAAATGAATTTTGTATTGGGTGTTTCCGTCTTTTCACTAAATGCAATCCCACTAACTAACTCTCTTTTAGTAAAAATTTCTTCTGTCCACTTTCTGCTGGGTTCAGCAATGGTAAATAAAGTATGTTTTTCATAAAGACATAGAATGCTGGAAAACAGCGTAAAAGGCTTCATGGATGAGGAATAAAATAAGAATAGGTGAGGAGCGACAACGACGTTCAGCCAGTGCAAAGCGGTAAGTGCTGAAAAGCGTGTGGTAGGAACCGCAACGACGAAATCAGGCGCACAACAGGGCTTCTCTGTCTGTTCCACCAGCATCAACAATTCAGCGGCCATGTCCAGACTCTGGCTGTGTAGTGGTGGGAAGAAGAAAGCCGCCTGAATAGGACTGGACCTGTGGGGTGAGCTACCCGCAACTGCAAGGACTAACGCCTCAGGTTCCCAGAGGTCCTGAAACTTCTGTCCTTGATATCAGATCTGACCCCCAACTCTCTGTGGGATGTCACTGGAGACAACTTCCCAAATTTATTTTAGTGCCAATGACAATAACAAGTCTGGCAGGGGGTGTAGCCCAGTTTTGCCTAGGATGTGAGAAGCTCTGCTCCACAACAATAATAACTACAAGAAGCTGATCATTAACAAGCTTCTCAATGGCAACAAGAAACACCAGAAAACAATCAGACCATGGGAAAATAATTGCTGCACATGTGTGGACCTGGGTTCAAGCTCCAGCATAAAAAGAAAGACACAAAACAAAACAATCAAAAATTGAGGCAAAAGAAAAATATTCTCATTTTTTACATGTGCAAAACGTATGGGGAAAAAAAAAGATTAGAAGACACAGATTTTTTATACTGAATGGACTGGGGAAAAAAAAAAAAAAAGAAGCACAGTGAGATGTGAGAGGTGAAAAGGTCAGGGTTTGGTGGCTCGAGCCTGTACTCTCAGCACTCAGGAGGATCACTGCAAGCTCAAGACCAGCTAGGGCTACAAAGAGAACTCAAGGCCAGCTTGAACAGCACAGTGAGACCCTGTCTCAAAAAGACCAGAGGCCTGCCAAAATAAATAAATAAACAACAACAACATCAAAAAGACCAGAGTGAGGGAGAGGGAAAAGAAGAGGGAGATGGAGGGAAGAAAGGTAGGAGGCATCAAAAAGACCAGAGTGAGGGAGAGGGAAAAGAAGAGGGAGATGGAGGGAGGGAAGGCAGGAGGGAGGAGGAGAGAAGAGAGAGAGAGAGAGAGAGAGAGAGAAGAAACAAAAGCAAATAAAGAGGTGAACTATTTAAAAATGTAATTCACCACTGGCAAACTATTTTTACAAACTAAATTTCTCAGTAAAAAAAAACATAGTGCATCTTTATTTATAATGCTTTTATTCTTTGTTGTACATCAAATATAAAATAAAAATTTACAAAATAAACATAGGACCATGGTTCTAGATACCTGCTTCAAGGAAGACAGAGAGAGGAGTATCATGTAATTAATGCATTCTCAGGCATGTTTCTTCCAGGAGAGGAAGAAAGACTTTCTTTCGTCTTTTTGAGACAGGGTCTCACTATGCAGTTCAGGCTGGCCTTGAGCTCACTTTCGTAGCCCAGGCTGGTCTCGAACTCACACTGATCCTCATTCCTCAGCCTCCCAAGGGCTGGGATTACAGGTATTCACCAGGAATAAAGAAATATTAATAACCTCAAATTCAAAAAAAGAGTATATAGTTAAGATATATGATCAATAACTTCAGGTCAATTGCCAAAAACAATAGAAATATGACCTACAGTTTCTAAACCAATAGTGGAAGAGGTAAAGTAAGATATTTTGGGAGTGATGAACTTGCTTAAGCAAAAAGCCAGAAAAAAAGGAAACAAAATGCTAAGCTAAGCAAAAAAAAAGAAATGAGTCCCAATATATTATTTATACAACACAAGATGATTAAACTTAAAAATAAACCTAAACAACTGATTTGAAGATAACATCATACAATACAGCAACCATTGTTGAATTCCTATGACTTCCTCAGTGAAATTTTGTATCATTTTGAATGCTGGGCATTTATTATTACTATTTTGTATTCTTTAAAAGCAAATCAGTTTTTTAAAACTTACAAAATAAAATACACTATCAAAAGAGGTTTTAAAATCCAGTGCTCTGCTACTCCCAGGACATATAATTAAGGCAAAATGACTAGAAAATCTGAAATTAAGGGATTTTTTTTAAAAGAGGCACCAGGATGACCAGCCAGATAGCTCAGCAGATTAAAGTGCCCGCTTAGGCAGATGCAAGGAGCAGGATTCAATCCCCAGCCTGCTATGCAGGCCCTGCCCCCAGGGGCACACTGAGACTGCCACTGAGACTGGGCATAGTGGTGCACACCTGTAATCCCAGCACTCGAGGGGCTGAAAACAGGAGGATCACTGTGAATCCCATCTGTGTGGTGAGACCCTATTGATTCCATACTAAATACATTAATAAATAAAAGAGGCACCAGGTGAACGCAAGGCAAGCACTGTACCGCTGAGCCATGCCGCAAGCCCATGGCACCAGGTGAATACCAAGAAAAGTTCCCAATGCAGCAAAAGTAACATCAGACAAATAAAATTCAAGGAAAAATGATGATGCGTTAGGAGGAGTGTCAGAACGACACCTCACCTGGTGTTCACCCACTGGACAACGCCTACTCTAGATCCTCAGCTTCATCGTGGGGGTTGGCACCACCCCCCAAGGCTGCAGGACAAAGGTCTAGGTTAAGACCTTCACCACTGAATTAGCACCACACAAGCACGTGCTCTGAGCCCAGGGCCTGGTGTACACCAAGGGCTCGATGACACTGAATTAATGATCTGTCAACATAGACACTTTAGGACATGTGAGACAGCTCAACAATCTAAAGCTTAGACAAGTACAGGGACCAGGGTTGGACCCTGGCACCACGTGCAGCATCAGCCCCGCCCCCCAAGCAGGCTTAGCCAGCCAGAGTCTGGCCATGGTGGTGCATGCCTGTAATCCCAGCGCTGGGGAGGCTGAAGGCAGGAGGATCACCACAAATCCAATCTGCATAGTGAGACCCTGTGCCAAACATTAAAAAAAATAAATAAAAACAGAAGCTGCATTGAGACTCTCTGGAGGTCAAATGTATACCCTACCAGATACAGCATGGTGCAGAAATTCTAGCAAAGGAGTGCAGTGCCACTTCCTCCAGCTCCGAATCGCAGTTAATATCTCTTCATCTCCCTTCTTTCTACCTCTCCAATGTGTTCCCAATATTCTCTATTCTGCCGATGCAGTTTTATACAATGAGATGGGAAAACTGAACTGAAAATCACCTAAAACCGAGTATCTCCGACCATAGCACAGCAGTTGGGTCTTCAGGATCCCTTCGTGGGTTTAGGGAAAGGAAAGCTATGAGAGTGAGGGGCTTTGGACACACGGGCACTGGAGATGGTCGTGCAGGATTCTCACACCCTCCCTCTAACCGTAGATCGTTCTTCCTGGCTTTGAGTCAAAAGAAGATCTCATAATAACCTCACTCTCCACAGAGGGAAAAACCACTGTCTGTTATTTTCAGAAGGAATTTTATATTGGATTCTAAAGCTGAGAAAATAATGTCACGCATTGAACTATGCCAGTACTGGGCTGGCAGGTAGGTTTGGCTGCATTTTGATGAAGATGGCTTTTCTGAAATTACTCAATTAAGATCAATAATTAGAACTTTACCAAAGAGGAGGGAAATGAAAAGGTGTTTGTTTGCTTGTTTGTTTTTAATTATCTCTGGTTTGTCCCAGTCCCACCACCCTTCTGCAAAGCATCCTGGGAGGCTAAGATCCCCTCTACTGGGACTGGAAAATCTGGGTAACGAGCACAGGACGGCAGCCAGCAGTGGTGGAGCACTCAGAATAGCAATTTTTATTTGTTCTTTTCTTCAACAAATACCTCCATGTTTAGAACGGGAAGCTCTGTCATAGAAGATTAGCAAATTTCGCTTTCTATGTCAGAAGAACAGAGGCAGAAACAGATTTATCAAGAGAGAATGACAGGCAAATAAAAGCTCTGATTTGCATGCTGAACCCCACTTCCTGTCATAAGGTGGCTCTGACGTTTCACTACCTGTAGTCCATAAAAGCAGGGCAGCACTTCAGCTTGTGGCCTTTATTCATTCCCTGCCTCAGGATTAGATGTGTAATTGAATGCCTGATAGTTCTCAGATGTTGTTTTGTCAAGGGAAAACAGAGGTAAAAACAGAAGGAAAACTGTGAACCAGTTATTCCATTATTTGTGTGTCATAACTTTTTAATTGATGAGGTTGGGAGGAACCAGATGAAATTTTTTGCTCCTTTGTATGGTGAGCTATATATCTAAAAGTTTCCAAAATATCCAAGTCTAATTAAGGAACAGCTTACAAGCCCCATGGCATAGCAAGCGACGGGCAACCCAGCCACCTCTCTTCCTTCCCCTCTAAACAGAAATACCACTGTGGATTTTGTGACCCTGACTTCTTAAGATTTTCTTATAGTTCACACAACTGGTAAAACATCTCCAAAGAAAGAGAGTTTATTTTTGCTTGCTTGAGAATAAATACACCTGCTATACATCTGTGCCATCTAAGTTTGTTAGATTTGTTGGTCTCATGACACCTAGATGTAGTTCATCAATTTTCATAGCTCACTTGTATTTCACTGTCTGAATAGACTGTAACTGTGATCATCTAATCGGCTATTGATGGACATTGGTATTTCAGTTTGGTGGTCTTTAAAACAAGGCTGCACATTGTTGAACATGTGTCTAGTGCACAGGTGTCCTGGAACACAGGTGCCCTAGTGCACAGGTGTCCGAAGGACCCTGCTTGAGACAGATGTCCAAGAGTGTAGAGCTCAGCAGAGAAACCCATGAGCGATGGAGTGCCTGCATCTTTAACTTTGTTAGTCACAGACAAAGCATCTTTCAAGGTGCTTCCATCAGTCCCCATCTCACCAGCTGTGGGCAACACCTCATAGGGATGAATGCCTGGGAAGTGGTGAGTCATTTTTAATTGTTCAAATTAAAAGACACAGAGCAAAGAAAGAGCGTGGCTGTGCTCTGACGTACTGGGAAGCACGTGGACTTTAAACCACGTGTCATGTAGGTGACTCTGTCGTCTCAATTTTCCTTTATGAAAACTGAGAATATCTATGTGAGAATTATTTGAAGAACTGGATAAAATATACTCATAATGCCCGACAAAGTACTGATGTGAAATAGCATTACTATCAATTTCATTCACTCTCTCATTTCCAAAATAAGTTTAAGAATCAAAAGTCTAGTTTCACTGAGTAAGCTAGAAGGACGAAGAGCTACACATGGTACATTTTTTCTGATACATATTTATCTTGTGACACCAGAACTAAGAAATATTTTATCAATTAAAAACAGCCAGAAAAACATAAAATCTCCTTTAGGAGCTTTAGAATTCTAAATGCCAATGTCAAAAAAAAAAAAAAAAGTGCAGCAAATGTTATCAGGAATTTCCTATGAAGTATTAAAATAAAAAATCAGAAAGCAGCTAGAAACAACTACTTTCAAGTCAAGTTGCAATGGGAAAAGTGAATATTCTACCAGGTTTTCATTTTTCTGTTCTCCTTCATTCACCATGACTGAGAAGGACCAAGCTCCACCTCACCCACCAGCAAGTGTGCAGCTACCAGCAGTGTCCTCGGGATTCCTTCAGTATCATTCATTTACTTGACATTTACTGAAAAAAACAGACCATTGACTTTCGGTAATTAATAGCCATCTTACAGTGACTGACCTCCTTTCATTCTGAGTTATCGTGCCATTTTCCAGCTTTTTCACCGTGGTCGCTAGCACTTTATTGGCATCATTGGCAAAGTCCAAATCTCGGACCTCAGAGAGCGGGACGGACACAATGGCAAAGGCCTCTTTATCTTCTTTCGTTTGGCAGGTTCCAATCTGAAATGCATTTTCCCACTAAGGTCAGTTATGCTAAATTGGTGATGTTCTTTCAGGGCTCACACATGTCAGCAAGGCCAAGACAGAATTGCCAACCACAGTAACTCCCACCAGCCTCATAGCCACTTTGCAAGGAGGCAGAGATTCACACATCCACTTCCTGCCCTGGCCCCCAGCTCACCCCTGGGAATGTGTTCCTTTCACATTTACCCTTCCTTTCAGCACAGAAGAGGCACTTCTAGAATCATCTCATCTTCCCACCTGCAGCCCTTCCTTCTGGTATCTTTCTGCATCCTCGGCCTCCCACCTCTGCCGCAGCCACCCCATACAAGTTCAGCTATGTACGCAACCAGCATACACACATGCTTGGTGAGGGTAACTGCGATCATCTCCAATGCCAATACAGACGGACAGTAGAGGATACCCGTCACCTACTAACTCCACGGACACAGCATTTGGTGCAGAAGTCAACCACACTCCATAGTGTTTACCTTCAACATAACAGGCCTCTCTTCATCTGTGTCTATGGGGATGCTAGTACTGGTGACCCACGTGTTAGTGCACAAGTGCCTTAGCCGAACATAGGAGTTTCTAAAAGCAAAACAAAAGACCATCGAAATTTAGCACACTTAACACATTCACCCATTTAAGCTGCATATGTGATATGAGCATAAATACATCTTAGCTTAGTAATTGATTTAAAATATGTCTAGCTTAAGGCATAAAAGAAAAAAATCTGAATTTAGAGTATGTCAAAGGGTACAGCCTTGGTACCTAGGTCAGTGGTTTTCAAAATGTAGTCCCTGGATCAACAGATTCAGCACCCCGAGAATTGCTCAGAAATGCAGATGCGGGGCTGGGGAGATAGCTCTGTGGCACAAGTGCCTGCCTGGCAAGTGCAAGGTTGTAAGTTTGAACCCTGGTTCCACAAAAAAAAAAAAAAAGAAAAAATGCAGATGCTACGAGCCATGCCCAGCCACTGAATCAGAAATAATCTAGGAGCGGGTAGTTTAATGTTACCCCTGCAATCGTGATACAGTGAACACCCCGACCGAGTGTGCAGATGGGCTGAAGCTGCTGCTGACGGCTGCCTCCCTTCGGCCCGCCCACTGCTTGCAGACGCCTGCGCACTGGATTCCCCGCGGCTCGTAGGTTCCACATTTGTGAATCCTCGTACTTAACAAAAATTTCTCTGTGATACCCAAATCATGCAGATTTTGTGCATTTGAGGTCATATGCAGAGTGGCAAGCAACTGAGTTGCTCAAAGGCTGGCCCTGCAAGCCGAGGTGACACCCAACCCTCTTGTCGCAGCTTGTTCTCAGCTTGTTCCGCTACTGGGCTACTGGGCCACGCAGCCCTTGCAGAGCACACCAACTGCCGCATTGTTCACATTTCGGTGCTTTTCGTGGTGATTCTGATGTTTAAACGCTGCTCCTCCCCCATTTTAGAACTGTTGTCTGGTGAGGCAAGAACAAGCCAGGTGTGATACAACTAAAGACGATGCTAAATAAGTCTCTTTCAGGACTGAGTTATAGCGCTGTTGCCTTCAGCACGGTGCTGATAATCCAAAGTATAGAGTAGACGGTGCATCTTTAAAGAGAAACACACACACACACACACACACACACACAGGTTTCACGTTGTTTGATGAAAAACGCAAGCAGAAGCTCATGGGACCCTGACCCTGCATTTCCCCCCAGGAACAGTGAACGGCAGTGTCATCTCCATGAATCACGAAGAACACAGTCTGAGTCATGTGAACGGGGAGTGCATCCTGGAAGCAGACACCTCGAATTCCACACACGGCAAGTATTACCACTGTTGCTGAATCTTTGACTACTGTTATTTCTTTAACAACTATGGGCCTAGTGCCTACTAAAAGAAAACTTTTCTACCTTAAAGGTGCTTAGAGATGTACTTAAAGATAAAACATAAATGTCATATAAGGTATAAAACATTAAGGCCAGTAAAATAAAATCAAGTAAAATGCCAATGGCCTCAGGGAAAGAGCTCCATTCAGCATTGGGGTTCTGCTCATTCATAAAAATAGATAAAGGAGAAAGTGAACTCCAAATATTTAAAGTGGCACAAATCCAGTCCCCATACAAACTCTGAAATCTTTGCTTTACCATTTAGCATTTACCATTAGCCAGAATTACACAGGAGATAGCACTTGCACTCCGCAGCTCTCTCTTTATCTTAAATACTTGGAAAGCAGAGCCTTTACTGATGGACTACGCAGCTACTGCGGTTACTCACCCTTCGCCTTCCGCAACACAGGTCTAATGTCCCTGTCCCAAACGCTTGTGATACAAGTGCTCTGAATTTGGATTCTTTTCATTTGTGGACAGGTGCCTAACAAGATAGCTCAGGGATGAAATCTAGGTCTAACGGTGAAATTCATTGATCCTCTTTATGCACCTTAAACATAGAGCCAGAAGGTAATTTTGTATAACATTTTTAATGCTCCTGTACTTTGACTGCAACCCATCACATGAGGTCAGATGTGGGATATCATGGTGGTGTCATGGTAGCACTCAAAATATTTCAGTTTGGGGACTATTTGGGATATTTTCAGATTAGGGAGTTTTTTTTTTTGTTTGTTTGTTTGTTTGTTTTTTTTTCTTGTTTCAGAACTTCTGTTTTGTTTGCTTATTTATTTTTATGGCCAGCTCAGCCTGCCCTGAGGGCAGGGCTGGCGCAGCATGTGGTGCCAGGAATCGAACCGCAGTCCCTGTAGCCATCCAAGCTTTCCTAAGCAGGCGCTTTAGACCACTGAGACATCCTGCCAGGCCCCCAGATTAGGGAGTTTTAATTGAATCAGTCTACACTGTGGCATTGCAAGCCAAAGAACTATATACTAGTATAGCCTACAACTTGCAAAGCTTCTAAGATTGTATAAATCATGGCACCTATGCCATAGAACTCTGTTACCTATAAGACCTTGATCTAATCTGAGTGCCAGCAATATGAGGGTGTGGTGGCATAGAGGCTTAGAGTGCAGGCTTGACAGTCCCACACTCCATGATCCAATTCCACTTCATGAGGACGACACGGCCCAGTTAGCTTGTCAATCTAAAGCACTGGTTCTCAAACTCTGCTTTGTTTCACCTGGGAAGTTTTTCCACTCCCAGGCTACATCATACATAATTTAGACCAAAATATCTGGGAACAGAAGCCAGACATGGAAGATTCCCAAGGGTGTCCCAATATACAGGAGCGACAGGGAACTCCTGCTCCAAGACCTGCACATCTACAGCAATGGCTTACCCAAGACTTTGCTAGAGATAGACATTCTCAGGTCTGTCTTCTAGAACAAGTGAATCCCAAGCTGCCTTCTTACCAGAATCCCATGATTGATTCAG
This sequence comes from Myocastor coypus, assembly GCA_004027025.1. Taxonomy (NCBI): domain Eukaryota; kingdom Metazoa; phylum Chordata; class Mammalia; order Rodentia; family Myocastoridae; genus Myocastor; species Myocastor coypus. The sequence goes on from PVJA010008793.1 coordinate 61,048, forward strand.
TATAATACAAAAGTTAAGATTTTTATTAGGAGCCGGGCGTGGTGGCTCACGCCTGTAATCCCAGCACTTGGGAGGCTGAGGCAGGAGGATCGTTGTGAGTTCGAGAGCAGCCTGGGCTACAAAAGTGAGCTCAAAGCCAGCCTGAACTGCACAGTGAGACCCTGTCTCAAAAAAAAAAAAAAAAAAATTTATTAGGTAGATAGATTTTAAAGTTGGAGAAACACTGGACTCTACTACAAAATCATCTCAATAATGCTTAAAAAAAAAAAGTTAAACAATGGGCTCATGGCATAGAGAGGTAATGTATTTCCCAAATAATTCTAACATACTATCAACTTTAGAAGCATGGTTCTGAAAGTCCCCCATCTCCAATCTGTAAGGGTTGCTGCCAGAATTAAATAATAGAATATTTATAAAGAATCTGACATGAGTTTAACATACAGAAAGTGCTCAAGACTTTCACTGCACCAGTAGTTATTACTAAGTGTTAATTAATATTAGCTTTAACACAATAAAATAAAAATGAGGGCTGGCCAAATAGCTCAGCAGATTAAAACGCTTGCAAGCAGGCTGAAGGCCCAGGGGTTCTATCCCCAGCCTGCCAGGCTGGCCCTGCCCCAAGGGCATGCTGAGAGGGCAATTGAGACTGGGTGTGGTGGTACACACCTATAATCCCAGCTCTTGGGAGGCTGTGAACAGGCTGGCTGGTCACTATGAATCTGATCTAGTAGTGAGCCCCTGAACACCCTGGAGGCCCTTCCCTAAAATACAAAAAAAAAGAAAAATGAATCCATCCTAACACAGAGTTCTGTACAACACTGAGAACTTCAACCATTTTGAATAATTTCAGATGAACACCTTCAGACAAAGCCAAGCTCGGGCCTTACTGTGGATCCATGGGGTTCACAGGGAGGCCCTCTCATCATTTCCTTAAGCAAGCTCTCTTGATTGATATTCAGAAAATTTTTTTGAAAAAAATTGGCTGAAAAATTTAAAATGAATAGCGTCATGGTAAAGATTAAGATTGCAGTACTGGACAAGGGCAGAAGACCAACTTGGGTCAGGTGAAACTTTCCCAGAAGATCCCTCTACAAACTACACTGCCAGAAGAGAGGCATTTCTTAGGAATGAGAATAGCCATGGGACACCTTAGGAATGAATGGGGCCAGGAACATTTCTCAACAGTGTTGGTATAGCAGCTATTCCCCTTGCATGGAAGGAACAGGCACAGCAGGGTCTGCATTTCGATGTAGGCATCTCTGGCTAGCCGCAGGCCAAGGCCAGGCACAACACTGCTCCACCACTTGGAACCATCCCATCTAACCTACTGGGCAAGACTCAATGCATTTAGGGACTGAAGAGAGTTTAACTGGCATAGTCAGCTTTGAGCAAAAGAATGGAAGATCATTTCTTACACCAAGGCCTGGTTGCCTTATTACTACAATAGTTTCCTCACTGATCTTAATCACTGATTTTAATACTGAGAAATTGTAACATTCTTCTATTTCCTTTTCCTGCTGCCTAAAATGCTATTCTCATAGTAGAGAGAATGCCACCCCTAATCCATTTTGATCTCTTCTAATGCAGGCCATTCCTGTAGATTGTGCTCTAATAGGTCTTCCTGTGCCCTGCACTTCTTCTAAGTACTTTGACCATATATCTGATGCTTACTGGCAAGTTTGTAGCCTGTCTCCCTCATATGAGTGTAAACAGATATAATTTGTTCACTGGTTATCTTCCCAAGGCTGAGGGCAATGCCGAGGACATAATTTTTATTTTAAAGAAAAGAAAAATAAATAAAAACAACAGTATGAAATTTGAAAACAAGTCTGTACGAGGTCAACGATGTTTGCATGCTGTGGGTTGTTGTCTTCAAAGTACTTGCTCATAATACAGGATACAGACATGAAGAACCAGTCAAGCAATATAGGCCTGTACCCATCTTTTCAATGTGCTAATAGCAATTAGTAGTAAATCTACCTTAATTATTTTGTGTGTGTACCTGTTATGGTTTATGTCTAGTTGTCCCCCCAAAGCCTCATGGAGTCATTGGGCAGGGACTTCTAGAGTTTGAGACTTGATCCATGATCCCTGGGACTATGGGTTTTAGTACTGATGGGATTATGGGTGGAAGTACTTCTGGGATTATGGGTGTAGCCTAGGGTGGGAGCTAAGGCAGAGAGCCTGAATGTAATATAAGGA